>PVJO010012501.1:0-55245 GCA_004026905.1 Hystrix cristata
AACACTTGTGTACTATTTCAAGAAAAGTTCTCCTGTTTTTCAGCTCACACTGACCAAAATCTATAAAAAGTGATTCAACTAAGCCACTAAACTCTGACACATGCATATTTTTTTCGTATGCTCTTAATATTTTAACTATTGACATAAATGCTGGTAAAAATCTCTTGTATTTATACTTAGAATGTTATTTTTTATTTTGATTTGGTTTTCTTTCTTTTTTTTTTTTTTTTTGGTGCTGGGGAATTGAACTCAGGGCCTTGTGCTTGCAAGGCAAGCACTCTAATCACTGAGCTAAATTCCCAGCCCCTTGATTTGGTTTTCTTTTCTGTGTTTGGCATAGAACCTAGCACCTAGCGCATGCTAAGGCAAGTACTTTATCCCAGAACTATACCTCCAGTCCACTTATAATTGGGAACTTTTGTAAATTAAAGAACCAATATACGTCAGCATTTATTGATAAGGAATGTAAGAAGATGTCCTGAGAACAAAAAGATGATGGAGATGCTGCTGTGCAAGTCTTAGGACAGACTTATCCCTTTAAAATACACCATTAGAGCTGGTAATGTGCAGACAACAAGACCATCTGAGCAAACTCAGGTAAAGGCCAGAAAAGAAGTCAGTGTGCACTTAGTTAACTCATGCTAACAAGTAAACTTTCATTTGATGACAATTTCTCTTCTCTCTTCCATGTATATATAAGTTTTATTCAGCTAATGATTTCCCTCTATCTGCAGACTACCCTTACACTCCAGAAAAGTAGCAAGAAAGTCTGTAGTACTGTGTAAGAAGATCTGGAGCATTGTTTTTATTAAAAACAAGCTTCTTTTTCACTCTTATCACTGCACATTTCAAATCTTCTTTGAAAGGTCCCTATGACAGATGCCAGTCTATACAAAGAAGCTTCCGGATAGCTGCTCCTTCCTCAATCAAAGCCAGGTCAGGGCTCTCCTGGTGGGTGCACAATTGTTTGGCAACACTTAGCCACAATAGATCATGTTCATCCAGGTCAAGCTGACCTTAGAAAGCAAGGAACAAAGAACTACTATAAGAAGCAGGATAGTCTCCTTTTTAATTGATGTACAGTACTTAAAAGAGCAGAGTACCAAATGATTATAGGTTTAAAATTCCAACTTTAAAATATAAACTCTTCCCGGTAGAGATGGAGAACTGGTCCAAATCCTTGATTCTTGCTTGCTCTGTGGACCATTTAAAATCTGTCTCAAACCTATTTTTCCGTAAGTCTCACTACCATCCTAAGCAAATCTTGCAACACAGCTAAAGAGCCCTGGGGGAGTTTACAGTCACTCATGTCCTTGCCTTTGCTCCTGCTCTATTGCTCCATCAAAACTCCATCAATCTTTCAAGACCTGACTCAAATTCTCCCCTAATGAACAAAGCCTTCTTTGATGGCTCAGTCCTAAATGTCTTCTTCCTTTCTCAGCAACTATGGGATTTCTTTATCTGCACTATCAATTTGCAGTTCCAACTGCCTGGTGTTCGTAATTACATCTATGAATTTATCTGATCTGGGCTAAATTAAAAATTCCATAAAGACAATTCCAATGTTTTATACCTTTATTTCTCCCACATTATCTGGTACCATGCTAGCTTGGCAAAGTCTGGAGCCTGGAGATTCTGGTACTATAATGCTCTTGAAGCTCTTTTCCCTGCTACACAAATTTTCACCAAGAAATCAAGGACAAGACAGAGGTCAATCTGCTGGTCACTTGGTTGCTTCAAAAAAGAAAGACCAGCTCACTGGCTCTGCCAGAGGCACCTTTCACACTGCCGAGGAAAGCAGACCCATACAGATTCCACGAGCTATGGCAGACTGTATTTTCATGCTTTAATATCACGCTAATTTTTAATGCCAAAAGGCCTATGGAGCTTTAGCTTCGATGACAGCCAACATCGGAAGCACAAAGCCACGTGTTTGAATGAAACGTCTTAGTATCAAAAGCTTTAATCATCTTAGTTGTAAATCCTGTATATTTCTATCTGGGGATTGCAAACCCCACTAAGGGGCTTTTCTTGTTTAAAGTTCTTTCCTTTTCTCACATGAATGCCCACCATAATTCTGCTTATCAGCCTGATGAATGACAACAACATTCATTTTAAAATGTACACAGTTAAATCAGTTTTGGGGCGGTCTCAGTGGCCTTGAACTCACAGTGATCCTCTTATCTCGGGCTCCTGAGTGCTGGGATTACAGGTGTGCATCACCAGACAACTGTTTATTTTTTTTTAAAGGTTTTAGAGATTGAATAATATTTAAATGATCTTGGTATTGCTCAAAATAGATCTGATTTAAATCTTATTATTTTATATATACACAAGGTTAAAAGCAACCAAATGTAAGTTATAAAGTATAATATAAAAAAAATATATAAAGTATAATATAAATGTCTAAGAATGTAGGACTAGCTTTTTAACTCGTTCCATTGATATAAATTCATCCATATTGGTGTTTACAGCTAGTTGATTTCTTTTCTTTTCCACTATCTGACATTTTCCTAGTTGTGATATAAAGTCACGATTTATTAATCCACCTATCCTGTCAACATTTACATCTAGATTTTTTGCCATCACAAACACTGAACAATTATTAAACACTTTTATATGTGTCTACTGATACTGATGAAACAATTTCACTTTAGATGTATTTCTGGGTTTTTTGTTATTGTTTTACTTCGGTTTTTGTACTCGCTTTTATTTTTTTTATTATTTTTTGTGTGTGTGTGTGGTATTGAGGGTTGAGCTCAGGGCCTTGTTACAATTCCAGCCCTTCTCATATTTTAAATTTTAAGATAGGGTTTCCCTAAGTCACTAAATTGATCAGGCTGACTTGAATTTGTGATTCTCCTGCCTCACCCTCCCACAATGCTTGGACTATAGGTGTACACCACCATGTTGAGCTACTTAGGCATATTTCTAAGAACAGAATTTCTGGAACACCTGTGAAACACAACTTCCTAATGATACACTAAGTAACTCTGAAATGATTAAGCACAAATTAATGATTTTTAACTCTACTTTTTAGTTTCAAATTATTTCTTGAAGTTACATTTTCCTTCCCAAATTGAAGAAGCTTAATAACCAACAGAATTGCTTCATTATCTTTGTGAATGTACCCTGTATTTTTTTAGACATTCCACACATAGCTGTTGTACATTATGAGTCAGGAAAACCCCAATTTGTCCAGTTCTTTAACTGATCACTTCTGCCAACTCTCAAACATGGGAGACTGCCTTCTCTTCTGCTTCTTCATCTTTAATCAGAAGCTCACTGCACAACTTTAATTTGGGACTGGAGACGTTCTTCTCTGAAGGAGATTGGTTTCAGCTGCCAGATGCCAGGCAGCACACAGATAAAGGAGGACTTCAGACTTGCCTGAAGGCCTCAGCTCAGTGCAAAGCTCCGCAAGTGCTACTGCCCTCACAGAAGTCTACCCTCACAGCTGCTTGCTGCCCACCTTCAATTCCCTGCCTCTCACTTCTGGCCCTGACCCTACCTCCTAAAATCTTTGTGCGTCTGTGCATGTGTGTGTGTGTGCTTCTGTGTGGTAAGAAGACTCTTAACCTAGTAATGCCCAATGGAATGTGTCCTTCCCAGGCTTTACTTGTCTGCAGCAGATCAGTCTCTCTGAGCATCTTGTCTGCCAAAAGTGGAAGTCTCTAAAATCCTTTAGTCCGTTAGACCCCTTTCTTTCATTTTAATCTGTCTTTTAGTTTATTTCTTAACTCCTCTCTATTCCATATGTTCTTAAAAACAACAGCACAACACCTTCAAAAGAAAGGTGCAGTCAAAAGCAGAAAGGTCCCCGGAAATACCTGACTTAGCAGGGATTAAAGTTCTAAGACAAGACACAAAGTTAAAACTAGAAAGTCACATAGCCAGAGGGACTTCAGCGGCAACCTATGCATGTCCCAGAGAGCCTGTTTGTATCTTCAACCCAAAATAAGAATGGTTATCCCGCCATGAAGCCAGATGGATTTTGTTCATTTTCTATATGGTTTTTAAAAGTTTTTAAACTTTTAAAATTCAAGTATTATCAGATTTATTTGCTCCTGCAGAAAAGTTGCAAGAATAGTATAAAGAATTTCTATACATCTTTCACCCTAATTCCTCGAATTTTAATGTTTTATCATGTGACCAATAATTTATTAATCTCAAGAATAAAAATATTCTACTAAAAACGGCATTAACAGATTTAAAGTAATTGAACTCCACTAATAATCTATGCCATGTGCAGGAATGGTCTTTTTGTTTTAGCATACTTAAGTCTTCCTGTGCCTGCTCCTCTGATGGTGAAGTACTTAAGTAATTTAGTACCATAAACTATCAGAGGCACCACTGCTAACTCATCATTTAATCTGTAAAAATGGCAAGTGAACAATTTTATGTTCATAGATAAGTATGTTTAAATAGCTCCAATACCAACAGCAGAGCCTTGCACAGTGTTGCACACCCACAGTTCCAACATTCAAGAGGCTGAAGAAGAAGAACTGCTTCAGTCCAGGAGTTTGAGATCAGGCTAGGCAACATAGCAAGACCAGATTTCATCTTTGAAAATAAGGCAGAAAGAAAATTCATACAATATAACATGAAACTTCCAAAGGGCTTTTTCGTTCTTTCATTTATAAAGACCTTGGGGCTTCAGAGAGGGAGACGGAAAGCAGCCAGAATCCATTCACACTTAAACAAAATTTTTGCCAATGAAAACTGAAACACCTGTATGAATTAACTAAACTGTTCTCATTTTCAACAATGAAAGGAAATTAAAAACATTACTACACGTCACTGACTTGGCTCATCTGAAAGGAAATAACACAGATATCACAGCTAATTTTAAATTATCGGGCCAATATAACATAAACGGTTCTCTAAAACAATATGGGTTTTTTTTTTTATTTTTTATGACTCAGTTTTCCTGAAACATGTAGATATAATGTCTCCTGAACAAGTACCACATAACGTCAACTTTAAACAAGTAAAGCTATTCCTTTTAGGACAAGCTTCTGACTTCAATGAAAACATTTTCCCAACATACCTCATATATATATCCACATGCTGCAGCAACATGAAAACACTAGCAAAAATTTCTCTAAGAAAGAGACTTCACTATTATTTTATTAAACTTTAGGAATTAAAACTGAACAAAATTCAGGATCAATAAGCCAGCCATTTTATTACTCAATAAGGACTTACCAAATGCTAAATACCCATGGTCCTTGACTCTCCCAGAGCTTACAGTTTTTTGGATTAAGACTTCTAATATTTGCTGTTCTACCAAAAGAGTAAAGCACCTACCTCACAGCTCCAACAGTTCAGAGCCCTGGTCTCTGGTCACAGCAGGGAAATGGTCACCCAGCAAGATTTCTCCCTATTCTTTTTCATATTGATGGCCAATCCCAAATGGGTGTTGTCTATTTAAACTGCTTGGAAATAGGAATGTACAAACTAGGAACCAAACACCCCTGCTCATCCCTGAATATGGAGTACACCAGCTTCTGCCTACTGCAGAGCATTTTTATATACACTCTGCAACTGGATCCTCAAAACAAATTTTTGGCATTGAGGGAGGTACATATTAGCCTTCCCACATTTTACAGGCAAGGACAATGTAAAGTGTACAAGTGGCCATCTGATGGAGTGCTACCTAAATTATGGAACTAATCAGAGCAATGCAGCTACAACATAGAACTCAATCCTATTCCAAGGTTGTAATATACTGCATCTAGTCTCTTATTTTGTGTACATTTATTGAGCAACAACTAGAATAAAGCACTGAAGCACTGTACTAGGCCATATAAAAGAGCCAGAAAAAGAGAGCCAAGTCTGTAAAGCTAGGAATTTTTAATCTGGAGAGGGAAAGAAAGACGTATACATAATTATAAGCAAAAAAATTACCCTTGCCAAAAGAGGCACAGAAAAAGTTTAGGAATTCAGAAGTAGCACCTAAAAGTGGTCCCTCTTGTCTGAAATACACTTGGAGTTTAATAGGGTACAACTCTCAGTATCTATGAGGGGCTGAAATGATCTGGAGCACCATGAAAATATCAAAGTCCAAGGATGCGGAAGTCCCTTACATAAAATGCCACAGTATTTGCATTTCACCTATGCTGAACTTCTACACCCTGTAAATCAAGACTACAGAACTTATAATATCTAATACAGGTATGTGCTGTATAATACCTAATACAGGTATGTGCTATACAATGTAAGTGCTGTGTAAATAATTGTTACATTGGACTATCTGGAGAATGACAAGGGAAAAATATCTGTACATGTTCAGTACAAAAAAGTTTTTTTCAAAGTATTTTACAGTGTGATTGGCAAAACACATGGATGTGGAGGAGCAACTGTATAAAGTTTCTTTCTTCGCTGAAACCAGGAGTCAGTTCTAATTCATCGCCTTGTCCACATCACTATCATGTAGAAAGAAGGGATAAGAGGAAGGACTGGTAGATGAAAGGAAGAGCTGACAAAGACAGATCCGGTTTTTCTGTTATACTTTCTATGTTTCATTTATGATAGAAAAAAGAAGAGACAGTTCAGAGCCCAAAGTAGGCATGAGGTTCCTAAAAGTCCCCTTTACATCTAGTTTCTTGTCCTATTTCTTAGACATTAAAGATCTACTTGACATTAACAAACTCATCTCTTTAGGAAAGTTAGGCCTGGCACTTGAGTCTCTACAATTAAAAAGCTTTCCATTAAAAACATATCACTCCTTAGGTCAGTTGTGACTGGCAGAGAGCTAGAAAACAGAAGAAAATTGTGCAACATAAAGACCTTGGAGTTTGAATTTATGACCTTCACTGCAAGCTAGAAATGAGTTTTCTACCAGCAGAAATCATCAGCTAATTATTTCAGAAGCACATCACATCCAGAGGAACAAGAATAGGTTAAAGAAAAAGACTTAAGGAAAAGAAAAAAAAGATACCCTTAACTTCAAGAAGTGCTTAAAAAAAGTAACTGAATACAAAGTGTTTACAGATAACATACATCCCATGAGGAGCTCGAGTAGCTGCTTCTGAGGCAGTCCCAAGAAGCTATTAGTACTGACCATCCTCCCCCTGGGAGACTTGCAAGAACACTTCTCACAAACCAAGTCAGTCATCAGAAGAAACCCAAGCCTCCAAGTCATCTGCCACCTAGACACTTGTCCGCCTGCAGCCTATACTTCCCTACACTGACTCAAGTTCACAAACATGCCAGACCCTCCTCTGTTTCCTTCCGCTGTGTCTCATTACAGGCAGATCTGTGTTTGGTGTCACCTTCCACGGAGACCTTCCCAGACTATCTTGCCTGAAACAACTGCACACAGTCCATTCTTAGTCCCTTACCCTGCTTTATTGTCCTCCTTAGCACTTCTACTGAATATCTATTTCTCTGTCTACTGTGTATTTTCTCCATAAGAATGAAAACTGATGCAAACTCTGGAAGGGAAAAGACTTTGTTTGATGTTGTATCTCTAATAATCATCACAACACCCACATATATTAAGTCTAAGAGCCATTAACTGAATGAATAAATGAAGGGTACAGAAGTTTTTTATATGCTTTTAAAACAATTTTACCACTTTTCTTGCCAAATTCCTTATAGCATATGTAATGAATAAATAGAGTCATTTCCACATAGTTACCTAAAACACACATAATAGGAAGATGCATTTCCAAGATTTCTAAGAAAACTGCAGCTGGAAAATAAAATAGGTACCCAGAGGATTCAAACAACTAACATCCAACCAGGTCCAAGAAGGTGCATAGAAAACAGTAATTTGCAAAATTTATATTACGCTACAAAAAAGCTAGCTTTTCTAGCAGATAAAAGTCCTTTCTTTTACCTTATCCAAAAACTAAAAACAAAAAAAAAAATCAAAGGAAGAAAAGATCAGAATTCTAACTTGATTTCCACAATAAGAAAAATGCCTTTGAAAAAGAGGTATGTTAAACAACTTGTATTCATTAAAGAACATAGCTACCCCCCTTTTTTTTAACCCACGAAGACAAAAAAAGCTAACCAATCTCCCTTTCTCCCTCAGCCCTGGGAATTGAGCCCAGGCCTTTGCACTGAGCTATATCCCCAGCCCTTTTTATTAGTTTTGAGAAAAGTCTTACTAAGTTGCCAAGGCCAGGCTCAAACTAACGATCCTCCTGCCTCAACCTCCCAGACTATGGGATTACAGTAGTGCGGCACCATGCCCAGCTTACTTTTTCTTCTTGAAAACCTTTCTTTATTGTTGAATCCTTAAACATCTATTACACCATTTCTCCTTTTCATTGCCAACCTTCTCCAACTGTGGTTTTTATTTATAATTTTTATTTTCTTATACCCTCAATTCTTTCCTTAATTCTCTTTCTCTAGAATGAAGTGACTACTTAGATAGTTCACCAAAACCACACTAGAAAAGAGCACTGCACTGCTACAGCCCACAAGCAAAGTCTGTCAGATCTCACAGCATCTCCCCTGTCCACAGTCCTCACCCAACAGCTCCACACTGCTGAATGCTGGTCAGCAGCCCCATGCCCTCAACACCACCTTCTTCCCTGACCTTACAACCCATGCTGTCCCGTTCACATCCCAGCTCTCTCTCATCACAACCAAGCAGGCATCACCCTGAGTCTCAGGCATAAGAGTTGCAGGCTGTAATGGCTCCGGCTCTGTTACTTCATTAATTCATTTAACAAATATTTATATGCACCCATTATGTGCAAGATAATAGTATAAGGCCTGGGGATTTTAAAAATGAACAAAAAACACTGGGTCACTGCCTTCACATCCTAGCAACTACAAAAAAAATGGTTATGCTCAAATCAGCAGCAAGAAACATGCAGCTTGGAAAGTAAAATGATGAGAGTTTTCCCCCCTAGTTTCCTTAGGTGGCAGTGTTTCAACATGAGCAATCTGAGGCAAGAGGCAAACGCCAGAGGCAAAATGGAAAGGAAAAAGACATTACTCACTGATGTAAATGCCAGCAGCTCCTCGTCAGTTAATTTATGCACTGGGTTATTCTTTTGAAAATTTGTGCTTTGAATTAAAGAAAGAAATGTATTAATTCTACAATACACTGTAGCTAATGAAATATATTTTTTAAAATAAATTGTTATATTTTATATATTCGAGCAGAGAGTATAATATTATGGCATTATGTACACATGTAAAAATAACTTTGCCCAAGTATAAGAAGTAATAAAATGCTGACAAATGAAATGTGGTTGAAGTACTTAATGCCAATATAAGTTATCTTGCTAGGAAAAAAGAAATCCAGTTCTATGCCACTTAGAAAAGAAAATCAAATGCATTAACGTGGCTTCAGCGCCCCTTCATTAAACCTGTACTATAAAAATATTTTGCTTTAACAACTAGAAAAGTAAAAATTATGATGCTGTCAAAGAGGCAAACAACAGGAATTCTAAGATCCTGTAGATAAAGTATAATTAGCAGAATCATTTTGGAGACCAATTTGACACTTCTTGTAAAGTGAACATTTACTGAGTCTCTACTCAGTAATTCCATCCTAGATCAAGAGCTCAGGAAAGTTAATGAATGGGTGGGCCAGGCACAACATACATAAATATCCACAGTGAGATGGTGTATAATAGGAAAAATCTGAGAACAATCCAAATGTCCAAAGGAAAATGATAAACTGTGATATAGCCATCCAACGGAATGCTACACTGCAAACTTAATTGCAGCTATAGATAATGACATGAATCAGAGAAACAAAATGAGAGGAAAAAAGCAAATCATATGTCACAAAATAACACTTTTATAAAGCTCAGAAGAGGGAAACTGAAGCAGTTACATAAAACATGAGACTAAGTTTTATTAAAAGGCAGGAAAACAACAAACACAAGATTTACAATAGCATATTTTTTTAAGGCAGAAGAAGAATGAGATACAGAAAAAGCACAAAGGTTGGGCTGATGGGATTTGTAACCTAGTTCTTAATTTGTGTGATTAGTTCACCAATGGTCACTTTACTATTACAATATAAAACTTTTTGTTGTTGTTTCAGACAAGTTCCAGGCTGGCCTCAAATTTACTATGCAGCCCACACTAGCCTTGAACTTGTGATGGTCCTGCCTCAGCTTTCCAGATCACTGAGATGAGAGACATGCACCACCATGCCTGGCTACACTATATGATTTAAATTTATATATTACATGAATTACCTTGTATGTAAATAGTATATATACCAAGGTTGAAAAGAAGATATCACCTCATAAAATAGTTCCTATCAATTTTCAATATTGTTTCAGGATTTTATAATAAACATGTTTATAATAATTTTAAAAGTATCTATTTTTACTGCTATTAAAAAGAAAAGGAAATGAAAGAAAAATGGAGCTGGGTGTGGTGGTATATATCTGTACTCCCAGCACTTTGGGAGGCTCAGACAGAAAGATTTCAAGAACTTAGCAACTTAGTAAGACACTCTCTCAAAACAGGGCTGGTAATGCACCTCACTGCAAAGGCCCTGGGTTCTATTCTCAGCACTGAAAAAAAGTCATTCCACAATAAGAGATCATCCAAAATGGATCAAAGTTCATCTACCAGATAAAAAGTCTAATCCTATAATACATTACATAAAATTATACAGATAAAATGAAATGTTACAGGCTTGTTACAAATATTTATGAAAGGTAGCTGACGGTATAGCTCAGCAGCAGATTGGTGTTTAGCATGCCTGAGGCCCTGGATTCCACTCCCAGCACCAAAGAGGGAAAGTTAACCAAAGAAATTTTGTTTATGAAGGAGAGAGAAAAATGAGTATATCAACATTTAGGTGATTCCTAATCTCTAAGCCTTTAAAGGGCTGCCCCAAAATTCTCTATCTCCAGAAGCACTACAAATCCCTGTCACCAAGAATATCTGGGACCTTTTGGGACCTTCTTAAGGTTTCCCCAAACATGAGAGAACCAACATGCAAGGTAGCCAACACGGCCATGAACTTACCAGACTCCAAGGATAACAGCCAGCTCTTCAGCACACAGGTCAGGCACTTGAAACTGCTCACTATCTGCTAACTTTATCTCATTCAGAACAGTATCGTCATTGAGCTCAAGATTCTGGTGAAATTAAAAAGAAAGTATTTAGACCCAAAACTAATTTGATTCACTCAACAGAATAGTAGGTGGTTAGTAAGGATAAAATTAACTTACCTTTTTTTTTACAATTATATAACATCTATCTAAGGTAAATAAGCTATTTCTTGTGAAACACATATTTGAGGATAATTCACCTTGTAGAAATGGAAGACATACCATCTATACCTCTAGATTGTACTGCCAATACCCATAACAGGGAATAACAGTATCACTGAGCCTAATATGCAAAAACCTCCCTGCTGGTAAGTTTACGTACATTTTCCTATTCATCCTCAAAATAACCATGGTATTTCTACTACCATTTATGAAAGAGGAAATAAAGAATTAAAGAAGCTGATCAAGGTCACATCCAAAGTATGTGGCAGCATCAATTTTCAAAGCCTGGTCTTTCTTTCTGCCCCTAAATTTAAATCTAAAACACCAACTCAACAATGTGCCTTAGCAATACTGTGTGACTAGCTGCGACATGTTATATAAATCATTGGTTATTAATGAAAGAAAGACCAAATTGGCAAAATGATTCTGAACCTTATATAGAAATGTATGGAGCTGGGTGTGGTAGCACACACCTGTGATCCCAGCACTTGGAAGGCTGAGTTTGAGGCCAGCCCAGGATACACAGTGAGTTCAAGGGCAGCCTGAACTACCTAGTGAGACCCTGTCTCAAAACAAAACAAAACTGCAAGGGATCTAGAACAGTCAACAGAATCTGCAAAAGAATAAAATCTGCAGACTTAAAAGAATACTTAAGGGCTGGGATGCGGCTCAGTGGTAGAGGACTTACCTGACATGTATGAGGCCCTGGGTTTAATCCCCAACACCACAAGGAAAAGAAAATACATGATTTCAAGAATTACTACAAAGCCAAGATAGTGTAGTACTGGCATAAAGACAGACATATAAAAGAATAGAAGAAAAAAACAGTCCAACATTTAAGTCCATGTATGTATGGTCAATTGATTTTTCAAAAAAAATACCTAAGTGACTCAACAGGTAAAATCTTTTCAATAAATGGTGCTGAAACAGCTGAATATCCATTTAGGAAAAATGACCCCCCCATCTTTATCTCATACCATACCGAAAAATCAAATCAAAATAATCATAGAACTTAAAAGCAGAAGCTAAAACAAAAATAAATAAATAAATAACTTTTTTAAATTTCCAGAATAAACAAAGTCTTGGCAGTCTTGGGGTAGGCAAATAGTCCTTCGGTAAGACACCCAAAAAAATAAACAATTAGAGAAAAACTCAATAAACTGGACATTATCAAATTAAAAAGTTCTGCTCTTTGGAAACACTGTTAAGAAAATGAAAAAACAAGCTAAAAACTCAAAGAATATACTCAACGAAATCTATCTGATATGGGACTTGTACTCAGAATATGGAAAATTCTTGGAACTCAATAATAAAAAGACAAGCCAGCCAATTTTAAAATGGACAAAAAATTTGTACAGGCACAGCCAATGCCCACTTGTAATCCCAGCTACTTGGGAAGCTAAGGTAGCAAGGCTGCAAGTTCAAGGCCAGCCTGGGCAATGTAGTGAAAGTCTGTCTAAAAAGATAAAATAAAATTTGTACAGGCACTTCATAAAAAAAGATATGTAAGTGGCTAATAAGCACATAAAAAATCTTCAACAATACTAAACACAGCAGTACTAGTCAAAATCAGAATACACATTAAAATGACTAAAATTAAAAGACTCACAATACTAAACGTAGGCAAGGATCTGGAACAATCAGAACTTTCATATACTGCTAGTGGAAATATAAAAATGATACAACTACAGAAAATAGTGTGCAGGTTCTTATAATACAATTTTATCAAATAAGCCATGAATTCTACTCCTAAGTAATCACTCAAGAGAAATGAAAACATGTAAACACAAAGATAGGTATATAAATACTAATACTGGTTTTATTTATAATAGCCCAAAACTCAATAGAATACTACCTAGTCATAAAAATACTATTTAGTAATAAATAAAAAATCCTATTCAGTAATATGCATAGTGACATATGCAATCACACAGATAAATCTCAAAAAAATCATGCTAGAAAAGAGGCCAGCTATAAGAGCACATATTATATACTTTCATACACATAAATTCTAGAAAAGGCAAACTACCCATAGTCACAGAAAACAGAACAATGGCTATCAGGGAAAGAGAAGTAGAATGGTGCAGAATGGAATTCTCTAGGGTAAGAGAATTTATCTTGACTATAATCCTTAGATGTGTGTATGTATTTGTCAAGTATCATTAAACTGTACAATTAAGATGGTGAATTTTCTGTAAGATATACCTCCATAAAAGTGATTTTTTAAAAATGAATCAGTGAAGAAAAAAAAATAAAATACTACCACAAACATACTAAATAGAATGGTAAAAATTAAAGACAGACAGCACCAAGTATTGGCAAGAATAAGGGTCCCTAGCACTCTCATATATGGATGGCAGGAGTGTAAAATTGTACAACTATTTTGGAAAAAAAGAGTTTGGTACTGTCCCATAAAGTTAAAAATGCACTTACCACACAACCCAGCCATTCCATTGCTAAGTATTTACTGAAGAGAATTAAAAACACGTGCATTCAAAAGACTTTTTAACATACAGTCATCCCAAACTTGTGTTGTGTTGATAACAGCTACTGTACTAGATAGAAACAACTCCAAGGTATACCAACAGCTGAATAAACGATGGTGGCTTACCCATCAATGAAATACTACTCAGCAATAAACAGGGCCAACTACTGGTCTTACCACATGGGTGAATCTCAGAAACATCATGCTAAGAAGTCAGACACAAAAGAGTATATATGATTCCATTTATGTGAAATTCTAGAAAAAGCAGATCTAATCTGTGATCAGTAGGAGAGATGTGACTGCGAAGAAATGTTAGAGGGCTCTCTCCATGGTGCTACCTTTTCATTATGGTGGGGGTTACATGGGTCTATGGATTTTTCAAAACTCATCAAACTGAACATTTAAAATAGGTGCATTTTTTAAAAATAGGTACATTTTAGAGCCAGGAATGAGGGCACACATTCGTAATCCCAGTACTTTGGAAGCTGAGTCAGGAGAACTGCCACAAATTCGAGGCCTACCAGGGCTACATAGTAAGTCCAAGAGCAGCCTAAACTACACAGCAAGACCTTGTCTCAAAATAAATGAGGAAGTAAATAGGAAGGTGCATTTTATATAAATTGCTCCTCATAAACTCGACTTAAATAGTTTTCTAATTCAGTGACGGCAGAGCTAAAACAAGGGGGACTTGAGGAACCAAACGGAACGAGGCAGAGATTACAGTTTCAGAAAGCTGGAGTTGTGCATGGCTGAGAGGCCAGGCCTTGCAAACGGGGGAAAGGGAACCAGTTCATCTGCCCAAATCACAGGTCTCGAATTCACCCTAACTCCAGACCTACCCTTCTTCCACAAGGATTCAGAAAAACAATCCCCAACACACGCCAACCCGGAGGAACACAAAACTTGAGGTCGCTCCGCAGTTCCCAGTGTAAATAAAGCTTCCTCCCTCAATGAGCAGCCTTCGAGAGGGGAGGCTGACAAGCACACAGCACACCCTGCTGGCCATCCATTTTCACCACAGGTCTTTCATAATTTTTTAAATAGAATTACATATATAATTTAAAATTTTCTGACACAAACAAAATGGTAAAAAATAAAATGACAATACATCAAAAACATTATTCTTATGTGTATCTAAAATGTACCGATAAAAGTAACTTTTTAAAAAAATGTAAAAAAAGAACATATCAATTAGATACTTTACATTCTTTTCTCACACAGTCGTTAACACAGTATGTATTTTACAATTAAGACCCATCTCAGTTTGGACCATATGGCCTCCAAGTCCCTGTCACATGTAGGGCTGCCACAGCAGGAGTGTGGCTCTAGAGCATCCCAAACTCTCACCTTTTAATATCCTTCCAGAGATGTATCAATACGCATTTGTCTACAGTGTTTAATAATGTGTTTGTAGACTGCCTGTACACATCTGATCTGATCTTTAACAAGGTATGTGGGCAAAACAAAGAAACAAAAACAAAACAGAAACAAAGAAACAGGCTGGGGGTTTAGCTCAGTGGTTAGAGTACTTGCCTGGCAAGTACTAGGGCCCTGAGTTCAATCCCCAGCACAAAAAAAAAAAGGAAAAAAGAAAAAAAAAACAGCGAGGATGGGACAGGAACACATCCTCCCCTCCTCTCAGCCCAGGATTCCTCCCTCCACCATAGACGACATGATCCATGCCAGGGTTAGCCATAGGGAATTATGTATTTGCCACATACAATGAGGCAATCAAAATAGTTTCAATCTTTAGTCATGATTCTCTACACTGGCTGGGGATTTAGCTCAGTGGTTAGAGTCCCAGCCAATCACAAGGCCAAGCACAAGGCCCTGAGTTTGATCCCCGGCACCAAGAAAAAAAAAAATTCTCTATGTTTCTCTTCAACTACTTTTGCAATTAAAATGGCATACTACAGTATCTATTTAGATCCAAGTTTCTACAAGTCTCCATAGTCAAGTATTTCTCCACCTTAGTCCCAGCCCCAGCATTCCACTGAATCATGAAATCAGAATTTTTTTTTTTTTTTTTTTTTTGGTGGTGCCGGGGATCGAACTCAGGCCCTTGTGCTTACAAGGCAAGCACTCTAATCACTGAGCTAAATCCCCAGCCCCATGAAATCAGAATTTAATCTACCATCAATATGTGAGACACAACATAACATTAAATGTGTTTTGTTTTGTTTTGTTTTGTTTGGTACTGGGGATCGAACTCAGGGGATCAAACTTGTGCTTGCTAGGTGAGCACTCTAACCACTGAGCTAAATCCCCAGCCCTGAATGTGCATTTCTTGTCAGAGGCAGCTAAGCAAGTATATATTTCTGTTTTCTATGAAAACACCTTTTAATTTAGTCTCCTTCCTGCCCACTCCAATAGGTGAACTTTAAAGAATAGAGACAAGGCCAGGCATGGGTGGCACACGCCTGTAATCCCAGGATTTGGGAGACCAAGGCAGGAGGGCTGCTACGAGTTTGAGGCCAGCCTAGTCTACAGAGCCAGACCTTATACCAAAAAAAAAAAAAAAAAAAAAAAAAAAAAAAAAAAAAAAAAAAAAAAAAAAAAAAAAAGAACAGAGTGTATTAGATTCACACAGTGGTGTTGCTCATAATTGTTGTTTATTGTACCCTGCTATCCAATAGCTTAGTCTATGTGATTCTCCAATAATAACAGATTATAAACCTAGGAAAATTCAAAGAGAAAACACTATGTTCCTCACAGGCAATAAAAGTACTGTATATCCACAATTCTACAAGGTGTCTTCACATTGTAACATTTCTAATGATGACATATTTTTGCAATCACTATAATTGGCATGGTGCTCTTTCCCCCAGAAGAGTAGTTATTAAATACACAGGGAATTTTATAATCTGTTAGAAAAAAGGAAATATGATATATAACTGTTTTGTTTTGGTTTGGTTTTTTTTGGTGGTACTGGGGAATGAACTCGGGCCTCAGGCAGGCTAGACAAGAGCTCCGCTACTAAGTTCCACCTCAGACTACTTATTTCTGTAGGAGGAGAGAGTCAGAAGGTCTTATTAAATTGCCCACATTGGACTTGAACTTGCAATCCTCCTGCCTCAGCCTCTTGAACTGCTGGGATTACAAGCAAGCACCACCACATCTGGTGATAAATAACTAATTTAACAAATGATTCTATCTTCTCATGACAATAAAGTTGTTTCTGTCTAATCCATATCTACTTCACACACCTTATACTTGCCTTTAAGGCATAATTAACAAAGATTATAAGATTATCTGAATGTATTTTACTTCAAATATGAAAAGATTAAACAAATTCTATAATAAATTACATATCATATTTTATACATTCCTTATAAGAGTCATCATATCATATTTATCACTACAGAAGACAATTTTCATTACAAGAATATGGTAAAAAAAAAAACACAGTACTAAATAAAATGCTTTTATTTCAGAATTAAATCTCTTTTCATAGATGCTATACTGTAGCCCAAAAAAATCAAGCTTGTGTCAGTTCACTTAAGACTAAGGAAAAAAAAAAAAAAAAAAAGACTTAGAGAGGGGGCTGAGGAGGACCCAGAACACACAAGGCAGAAATAACGGATGGAAGCAGGCGTCAGAGCAGTCTGCTGACCAGGACCGGCTCCAGGGATACACAGCCTTGCTCAGTCATGGCTCTACATCCTTCACATGGTACAAGCTGTGCCTTGTGTAGTCTGATCCCTCAATTCCTACAACTCTCTCTTTGTTCATTCTGGGAATCAGTAGCTGCCCCTCACTGAAGTTATCACAAAAGTGAACAACAAAGTACTTGGTCTGAGCCTAGGAGATAAGCAGAAGGCCCTGAAAGGCCTTCCTTAGAACTAATGATGACTGCCACTCCTCCCACTTACTCTTGCCATGGCGAACCTTTCAGAGCTTTCAATAATACAAACAGCCCGCTGCAACATGTGTGCCGCAGGTTCACCACCACTGCACTTACCCCTGGCCTCTCCCCGTGGCAAAATTCTCAGCACAAAAATAATTTTAGTGTCCAGTGTACTTAAGGTAAATGTCCTTGCAGGTTCTAAAGGGAAGAGCAGCAAAACATGGGCTCTGAAGAGTAAAACTAATCAAAGGACAACCAAAAATGTAGGTATGGGGTCTCTGGAATAAACAAATATATATGTTAATAGCATCCATGGAAGCAGCTAGAAAGACGTATCAGTAGAACCTAAACAAGATCATAAATTCAAGCTACAAAGACGGAATTCATTAGACATGTCAAAAAAGCATACTAAGGAAGCAACCAACCCAATAATGACAGAGTTACAAAAGGGAGATCATAATACTGACGAAAAGGAATCCTGACAACTGGTATATATATTTAGAAGAAGCCAAAGAAATTTCAAGTCTCTGAATGTTGAAAAACATCCACAGAAAGCAAAAGTACAGTGACAAATATGGTAGCAGCCAGAAAAATTAGTTTCTCCTCAGTCTGCCTTTTGTACCTCTACAAAGGAGTAATACATAACTGACAGCATTATTAATTCATATTTATTGAATTCTACAAGAGAAATATAATTTATTTCTCCTTAAGGGCATAAAAATAACATCTTCAACACAATGTTCTCTCAGCTACCTTGAAAAGGATCAAGAGCAGACAAATGAAGCCTCTTGCTACCCCTCAGTGTTTCTACAGTACTCACCTACTGTAACAGTTAGACCTGGGTGTTAACTGAACTAAATAATTTAAGGTCTGGCTCACCTTGGTTAAATGCTCCTGAGGGGTGGGTGGTGGACTGAATTCACAATTTGAAAGGCCATCCCCTTCCCTTCTTACATCTAGAATCAGTTGTGCTACATAATTTTCCTGGAATCTTGTTCTTTTTCCTAAAGCACCTGAAAAAATAAAATGAAATTATGTCTTTAGACTTGTCAGTCAGATCTACAGTACGACCGAGCAGTATAATGTTTTTACAGTGCTTTAGAGTAGGTAAGGTGTTTTCTTAATTTCATATAATAAAAATCTATGGGCCAATGATGTTAAAACGACGTACAAACTATAACATCATAAAGCCAATAAGCTATGGTACAGGACTCAAATCCAGTATTTCTGCCACTAGATTTCTCACACTCATTTTTGCACCAAACTGCTCTGCAAAAAGTAATAACTCACTAAGTGTTGTAGGTAGAAAAACTATGATTATCTCTGCACAGTGGAGGAAAAGATGGAGCCTCTGGGATGTAGTCACTTGTCCAAGAGCACAAACATTCTCTGCATCAGAACCCAAATTTATAGCTATGGTCTTCAGGTTCTAAACTGCATAATCTAGTACTCTATCTGGCTTTATGTAACACCAAATCTTTTTTTAACGTGGCTAAAATGATATGCTGCCAAGTAGCTGTTGCAGACCACTTAGGAGAAGCAAAAGTTTCAATATCCATTCTCTGGAAAATCTCATTACAAAGACCCTTGATTACAAAAACCAGTCTGAGAAGTCTAGATTTTATCCTTGATGAGTCTGGCTATAAGTTATGCATCAACCTTTTAAACATGTTATGCCAAAGATAGCCAGTGAAATGGTTTAACACAGCTTATATTTTCATAGTAAGTGTGTGGGGGAAATCTGATTCTCATTTTATATTTGTGAGCATCACATTCGTATTTTTAAATTCTTAACCCCTAACTTGGAAAACAATACATCAACAGTTAAAGTTGAATATACAGAATGCAGGGCCATTAGTTTTTAAATAGTCCCAGAAAAGTTTCTTAGGACCAAAATATTTAAAAACAATCTCTGAAACTAAGCTCACAAGTTATATAGAACCATATTTTCAAATACAGACAAGACTCCAACTTATACGTGGCATTGTTCCAAAAGTTATAAGCTAGATATTAAATAACTTTCCCCACACAATGTAATACAAGGTGGCTAAGATCTCAGACAAGCCACAGTCTTTTTTTATTCCTTCCAATACTGGGGACTGAACCCAGGACCTTCACACTAATCTATATCCTCAGTCCTTTTTTTAATCTCTTATTTTTTTAATTTTGAGACAAGTCTCACTAAGTTGCTAAATTACCCAGTCTGGGCTCAAACTTCCAATCTTCTTTATTAACCTCCCAGACTGCTGGGATCACAGGCCTGCACTACCAACCCAGCTCCACTAAGTCATATTTATTTCATAATATATCTAAAGGATTTTATTGATTAGCACTAGCTTAATAAGTAGCACTAAATTTAGGGGCTAAGAACAGGCCTTAGAGAGAATCTAGGTCTGGCTTTGGGGGGACAAATATGTTCAAGCATTTCAACATTCACAGACAAATAACCACATCCTAGGAAGCTCAGTCTAGATTGAATAGGTATAAAGACGGTAATCAATCAATGATTTCTGACCAATTAATTTATTCAATATTGAATTCCAATTATACAGCAATACATTAAAGATACAGCAATACATTAAAAAACTTTAGTTAGCATTCAGAAAAAAACACAAAAGTTTTAAGAGAAATTCTATATTCATTCAGCACATATTTAATGAGTGCCTATGATATGCCAGACAGAGTTCTAAGGGACAGAAGATACCTCTGCTCATGAGGAATACAAAACAAGCAGGATGAAAAAAAAAAAGAAAAAAAAGCAGGATGGAAGCAAGAGGATGGTATTCACAAGGAGGGGCAATGCAGAGAGACCAAGTTAAGGAGGAGTGAAGAGAGGCCTTCAGAGGCCAACACCAAGAACCGAATGGTCAACATTCATTTGTATATTGCTCAGTTGCTACCTATTACAAACATGCACCTAAGTGGAATAGGGGAATCTCTGAGAATAAAGAAGAAAGATATAATTTGTAATTTATCAAAAAATATGAACTTGAAAATGTTTAAAAATCTATTTTTATAAATCAAATAGGTAAAATTTTTAAAAATCTATTTTTATAAAGCCAAGAATAGACTACCAAAAATCAAATACTAGTACAGTACTGCCAATATATATACTGGTTTGACTATAAAAATAAAATCATTTATTCATGAAAGGTAATCCCCAGCACCAAAAAAAAAAAAAAAACCAGTAAAGTCTTACCTGTCAAATCAATATGCAATTTGCCAATGTCTTTGGCAATGTTGAACTGATCTTTCGCTTTTTTATACTCATAATAATATAAAAAAATATATGCACACTCCAGATGGAATTGAATAGCCAAATATCGACCCGAATCACCTACAAACAGATTCTCTAGTTTCAACACTACAAAAGATAAACATTAAAAATGATGATGAGTAAAACACTTGAGTCTATAACATTAGAATATATACTACATACTTCAGCTTTTCATTATCTGTGTAAATACCTGAAATGAAAAAAATGAGACAATAACATTCTAGCACATTGCATCTGAAATAAAATGATTGCTACAAATTGTTATACAGAATAAATGAACTAGTACTATGACACACACCAGGTTATAAGGAAATCTAACTGCTCCTCCAAAACAGAATTTCTGAAACAATATCCTTCATAAGCTACCCTTCACGTTACTTTTAGGAACAGATTAGTCAGCACTTCATAACTCAGTCTAAAGAATGAACAATGACAAAAAGGAAAATGCGCTTCCAATACCCAAAGATTGATGATAATTTTTCCATCACTCAAGATGAAAGAGAAGTTATATTTACTAAATGTCTACCCTGCCCAGCACTGTTTATTTTAAATGCTGTGTTATTTAATTCCCATAATAATGTCTTTGAGGCTGACATTATCTCCATTTAAGTCATTATAAAACTGAGCTCAGACAGCTTACTATCACCTCAACTGTTAAGTGGCAAAGCCAGCATTTTAATCCAAGCTCGTGACAGAAAAGAGAGAAAGAAGTTGGGAGGTAAAAATGTGATGCCACAAAAGCCCAGTCTACTTCATCGGCTCATAATCAGGCTACACTAATATACTTACAGTGAGAAACAAATATACCTCCTTTATTCTGCCATGAACTGAAATGACAATGGGTCTGGAAAGCAAAATGGTGTTTTTCTGTAAACTGTCAGCCCTTTAAAGAGATTCTCAGGACTCAAGAGAGTGAGTGAAGATGTCCGTGCCTTGCCTCCTAAGGCGCACAGGCATCCAAACACGAACTTCTCATTGTGGCTTACTTTTTTTTTTTTTCTTGGTGCTGGGGATCAAGCTCGGGTCCTTGTGCTTGCAAGGCAAACACTTTAACCACTGAGCTAAACCCCCAGCCCCGAACTTCTCATTGTGAAAGCCCCGAGATTTCATCCATGCAAACCAAACTCAGGAACAGCTGGACCTGACAATATTCAGGGCTCATGGTGAGGGCCTCCTTTGTAAACTTTGTTTTCCTTTATTCTGTCCTTTATCCCTGAGCATCTAGTCATTACTGTCAGAAATAATAAGAACCTTCCAAAATCTTAGCACAATTTATACATGACACAATTTTGCTTTGTGTCAGTGACAGTAATGTTCCCAAAAGGATGTGGATGCAAAAATCAAGGGATGTGAAGGTTGGCCAAGATTTGATAAAATCCTCTCTCAACCTGGCATGATATGGCATGTTTACAATTGAAGCAGTTCTGGAGGCTAAGAAAGGAGGGTTACAAGTTTGAGCCCAGTTTGGGCAATTTAGCAACTTTTGAGACATTGTCTGAAAATAAAAAAAAATTTTTAAAGTGTTTAAATCCTCTCAAATATCACAAAAGTTCATTTCTGCATTTAGCTCACATAGGTATAAAGAAGGCTATCAAATTTGAACTGTTCTACGAACACATAAAATAAGTCACATAAATGCCTGAGATTGGTTATATGTATTTATATTCCTACCTACCTACCTAAATTCCTATCTATCTATACAAGTATGTACTGTATGTATTATCAGTATAACTGGCTTCAATCTTGTACTTCTGTGCTTTCTCTGCATGTTAATGTGTTCAGGCACTAAATACTGTAGATAAACAAAGTACAGGAAGAGATTCTGATTTTATTTTAAGCTTAATTCTTAGATTCCAGTAGCATGGCCAATTGCCCTCTTAATAAAAACACCTTTTAAAAAGCAGGATTTAAAACTTTATAAACTTCAGAATATAGTAAGAAAATAAAGCAAAGTGTCAAGTAGTATATATAGTATATTACACTTTGCATAAGAGAAAAGGGGGAATACTAAACAGCAAAAAAGCTAGAAAAATAAATCAAAAGGTAATAAACCAGTAACTAACAAAAGGGAAGATAGAAAACAGAGCAGAAGGGAAACAGTTAAAAGGAAGACATCTTTGAAGAGAACTTGCTACACAGGTCTAACTCTAGAATCTAGAAATCTACCTCCTGCCTAGCTGCTCCCCTCATCCTCACCCTCCAACACGCTGCCAACTAGAATTCCCAAAGGCACACAGGTGTTTCAAGTCCCCTCTTGTACGCACTATCTGCCCCTTCCAAGTTCTCCAAAGAACAAATTCCTACTCAATCTTCAAGATTCAGTTCAAACTTAAGCTATTTTGTGAAGCCTTCTGATTTCTCAAGTTCAAACTAAACATATCGTCTTACTCATTGCTTATTCTTTATGCCCTTTTTTCCTACCTGTATTTTAGCCCCTATTTCACTGCATTCACTAACATCCATAGCACCCAGCAGAGTATCTGGCACAAAGTAAGCACTCAAAAAATAGCATTTTTGGCTGGGCATAGTGGCACACACCTGTAATCCCAGGACTTGGGAGGCTGAGGCAAGAGGAGTGCTGAGAGTTCGAGACCAACCTGTGCTACATAGTGAGTTCAAGGCCAACCTGAATTACAGAGTGAGACCCTGTCTCAAAAAACAAACAAAGAAAAAAAAATTTTTTTTATCTGAGTGTGCTGGCAAACGCCTGTAATTGCAGGGCTTTGGAAGGCTGAGGCAGGAGGGTCTCAGCCTGAGCAACTTGGTGACTTAACAAGACAATGTCTCAAAATAAAAATAAAAAGGCTGGGGCTATAGCTCAGTGCAAAGGACATGGGTTCAATCCCTGGTACCACCAAAAACAAAACAAAACCAAAAAAAAAAAAAAAAGAAAAGAAAGAAAAGAAAGAAAAGAAAAAAATCATGAAACTAGTACTCAAGAAAATCAACCCATACAGATTTACTGGGAGAAGGAACAAAGGCCAAAAAAGGAGCCTACATGTCAGGAGAAACGTTTCCGGCATGAGGTAGTGCTGACAGTAACCAGACGGCCAGCCATGTGCAAGGAAAAACAGCCATTTTTTGGCTGCTCAGTAACGGTGTTGTTCAACGCAACTCTGCACGATGATAATGAATATTTCATAGCTGTACCACCTACAATGGCGGCCAGTAGCCACGTGCGGTTTCTCAGCACTTGAAATGTGCTAGTGAAACTAAGAAAGGGAATGTTTCAATTCAGTAATTGAATTTTTACTTCATTTAAATTTAAATAGCCATATGTGGCTTGTAGCTACTACACTGGATGAAGCAGTTCTACTTAGCAGAAAGAATGGTTATAACAGAATAAAGGCATATTTCTTAATAAAAAGCAGCACTTTGTAGCAATTATGAATTCTAACAGTGGTATGAACTCCTACTCAAAATAATCTCTGACAGTGTTCAAGAAAAGAGATCACTTTTTTACACACAAGCCTCCAAGAGTTCAGCGTTAAGATGGATGAGAAGCTAGACTGAAAAAAAAAACCAAAATCACATTATTTTATACCTGGAAAGGATTCAAAGGAAGGAAATTTTGGTTTAGACGTCAAATAAGTTGCTTGGGGTTACACAGGGAATCACTAAGAGACAGAAGTAAAAACCAGACTTTAAAATGCTATGTCCTAGGGTTGGGGATTTAGCTTAAGTGGTAGAGTGCCTGCCTAGCAACCGCAAGGCCCTGAGTTTGATCCCCAGCACCCAAATAAATTAATTAATTAAATAAAAAGCTATGTCCTGTTAATTGTCCTGATTGTGATGTTTTCACAGGTGTGAAATGTCACCGATTGTACACTTTAAATATTAGTCTTAGTGTAGGCTAATTAGACACCCCCCCAAAAAAAAGTTATGAAAAGCAGACTATCTCTACCACTAACTCCTCTTCAATTCTACCTCAGAGTGTTGCTGTGAGGAACATATGGTGAATACATTTAAAGGCTTAGAATGGCACTTGATGTGGTACACACAGCGTAAGCATTCCAGCTGCATTACCATTACTGGCTACTAGAATTCTGCCAGGCTGAGCAGCTTGGGAAAGTGTAATGGAAAAAGCTAGTAGGACTTTGAGTCAGAAGCTTAGGGTCATCTTTCTGGCTCTTGGGCCACTCATCTGAGACTCCATTCTTCGTTAAATGAATTAGCTAGACAAGACATCTCTACAGGGCCTTCCAAACCAAAGATTTCAGACCAGGATAAGAGTTGTATGAATGGAAAAGAAGGACAGATATGGAACCCTTAGGGAAGAACTGGCTAGATATGCAGTTCTGAAGATTTAAGAACTGGCTAGATATGCAGAATGATAGAAAACAATGATTCAACTATGAACACTAAGTTTTAAACTTTGGATGACTCAAGATTTAAACAAAAAGAGGAGCATGTTGGCCCAATAGATAGACATTTATAATTTTAATAAATCTGTAGGTTCTCCATGGAAATTAACATTCATGACCTTCTAGATTAAAATGTCAACCAGTACATTTTAAATGTATGCTAAAATCCAAATGTTTTCTCATAAGATTATTTTAGTGCTGTGTTAAAATGAAATCCCTAAGAGCAATTATAATTACAGATAATCATGTTATTATATTTAAAAATATTCATTTAAAGTATCAGATTTATAGAAGAAAATCAACATATTCGTCAGTCACCAAGAGACCAAGCTCTTGAACAACTCTTTCAATGTGGAAAAAATCTAATCCCAGAATCACACAGCTACTGGTAGATGTCACGGCAGAACTTGCTAATAAAACATCTTAACCTTTTTTCTCTTAGAAAATGACTCCACAAGCGGCAGGGGATGCAGTTCAGTGGGAGAATACTTGCCCAGCATATACACGAGGCCCTGGGTTCAATCCCCAGTAAAAGAAAAAAAGGTAGAAAAAGAAAATGATTTCATGAGTTCATCTCTGAAGAGTTGAACTCCCAATATTCCATCTCATGCACTATATGGAACACATTTTCAGTATCAGATCAGACAATAAATTTCTGTACACCCTTAAGCAGTCTCTAGAGAACTGTGGTTTCATATAGTGTGACATCCAAAAGAATGCCTTAGATTGTGCTGAGGAACATATTTTTCAAGATTCTAATCTATTCTTTTCATAGATGAGATTGGCCTTGCAGAGTTATGCTGACATTCCTATATGCTTCATTTCACTATATTATACTGATGTTAACATTCCTGGATAAAAATAAAGATCATAGTATAAAACCCGCTACATATAGACTGAAAAAAATCCTGCCAACTTTTTGATGATCCTTCAAGGGCAACAGTTCAACTAATATCCTTTTCTGGACATTGAAGAGTATTTCAGTTATAACTGACTGGTCAACATTTGGGTCAAATTCCAAAACATTTTAAAAATATAACTGATTATGAAATATTGTAATACTATCTACAGACCCATTTAGACAGAGCCAAAATATCTAATTATGTCTACTCATCAATTTATGACTAGATAAAATGAAAAATGTTGCTGATTAGCCTAGAACAGCAACATAAAAAATTCTTACTTGCAAGGCAAAGGAAACAATATGCTGAAATATACTACAGAGAAGAACTGAGGCCACTTGGGGAATGAGTCACTTAGAGTCATATTTTCCAGACATCTAAGTTTACCTTTTTTATCTTAGAGCTTCATTTTAACTCTTAGAATAAAATTTTCCCCAAAACATAACATCTGGTTCCTACCTTTTAAAAGGATACATGAGTATGATATTTTTCTTTTTGTAATATGTAAGGGTCATTGTTATAAAGATTAGCCACAAAGATGTGGTAAAGACTCGACCATAAGTATAGATTTATACTACACGGATAATATAAAAGGGAAGAAATGTAACTTCACAATGCTTGCATCAAATTTGATTTCCTAAAAAAAGTGCCAAGGGAAAACTTGCTTTTTGGTATCTTCTTCCAAATACTTTCCTTATCTTCTGAAAAATCAACTGTGCTTCTATTACTACCAGTGACATTCAACTCATCCTGGGCTTTGAAAATGTAACCCAACTTCATGAACTAGAAGCTTGTCCCCTTGCACTAAGCTTGTTTAGAGAGTGTATCTCGGTTGACTTCAGAAACAAGTAATGGCATGAATGGGGGAAACAGTCTTCAGTTTTCATTTTACCAAAAATAGAAAGAGGACAATAATATGTCTGCTAAGTGGGGGACCAGGACTTAACTTTCTCCAAGATGTACTTCACCTTTCATTATATAGGCACTCCATTTTAGTGGGGGTCCCCTGACTCTCCTCAAAGAAATTCTGTCTCTCATGTTGCTAGCCCAAACCCAGCAAGTGGCACCTAAACAGGGACCTGAAGCTGCCTCGACACTGAGCAACGAAGTCAAAGGAAAGTGAAACTGGAAGGAGTGCTCAGTAAGTGGATCATCTAGGGACTTTCTGCACCTTTGGGACCTCTTTTTCAGTTGGGGTAACAATGGGGCAGTCATTAACAACATAGCAGAAGTGTTACATCAAGGTTTTGCGCCAGCTTTTGAAGGCAGCCAATGCAAAGAACAGCTTGTTAAGCTTTTTGATCTTGTGCTTGAACAAAATCCATGGTTTCCTGACCACTGCACCTTAGACCTGGAAATACGTGAGAGTAATGGAAAATCTGAGGCCTCAAGAACAAGAAAAAAAGATACAAGTGGCCAGCCTGACAACACAGGGTCTTATCTGCACTGCCCTGGTCTCAGTTAATCAGGAGAATGAAACTAGGGAAGCTAATGAGTCAGCTATTAAGCCCTGCGCCGCCCCACCACCACAGCTGGCCCACAATATCTTGAGGCAACTCCTCCACTTTCACCACCACTGCTGCCCGGATGGCCCAATCTGCACTTACAGACTGCCTGAGGAAGGTGGCTCTCTAGCGGGGAGATTATAGTTTTCCCAGTGCTAATACAAAATGGGAACAGGATACATGTGCCCGTACAATTTGAAGTTTACCGAGAGATCAGAAAGAGCGTCAGAGAACACTGGCCAGCTAGCTAACCCCTTACTAAAGGGCTGGTTACTGCTTTAGGCAGGCAGTATCACATGACCCCCTGGGATTTGGGGTGCCTTAGGAAAGACCTGCTTAGAAGCCCCTCAATTTTGGATATGGAGAACTGAGTTGGACGATCTTTGCGAAGAGGAGGCTGCTCAGAATGCACTTGAGGGAGTACAAATCACAGCTGAAATGTTACAGGGAAGACAGGCAGATGCCACAGTACAGGCCCAGCTCTCCCTCCCACACAGGCTTTTGAACAATGCACTTTTGCTGGCATGTGGGCCTGGATCACATTCCTGCCTCCTGCCAGCCTGGGGAGTCATTTGTGGAGATCAGCAGGGCTCACAGGAGCCCTTTGTGCAGTTTGCTGGCCAATTAACAACAGGCCATCTACAGGCCATAGGGATTTTCTTGCTTCAACTTCCCTATGAAAATGCAATAGGGACTGCCAGGATGCAAGCTCAAGTTGTGGGGAGCTCAAAAGGCATGTCAATTGGTGGGCACAGAGACACATAAAGCTAGGGTTTTTGCTGCTGTCATTCATGCTCCTCCTAATAAAGGGGAAAATACTATTTGCTTTCATTGTGGAAAACCTGGTCACCTTAAAAAGGATTGCAGACAGAAAAGAGAGGGTGATCTTTGCCTGCTGAGCCAATTAACACTTCTCAGGCCCTGGGCCTTTGCCCCCTCACGGTTAAAAAGGGGAACCACTGGGCTAATCAATACCACTCTAAATATAAGGACAGCAACCTTCTCTCTTCTGGAAACTCCCAACGGGGCCTGCCCAGGGCCCCCCAAATAATGCCGGTGATGGCCTCCAATCTGATGGGAAGACAACCATACTTTCCCTCTGCGCCCATGCCAAATTGAATTTGCTCACTGGAACAGAAGTTAAGGGACAAAAAAAAAAAAAAAAGTTGTTAAAGGGGCTGGGGATTTAGCTCAGTGGTAGAGCACCTGCCTAGCAAACACAAAGCCCTGACTTCAATTCCCAGCACCTTAAAAAAAAAAAAAATAGAAGAAGAAGAAGAAATTAAACTGTTACAGGGAGGGCCCCCTCAAAAGATCCCCACAGGAGTCTTTGGATCCTTCCCAACTGGGACAGTAGGACTCATTTTGGGAAAAGCTGGACTAAATGCTCAAGGGGTAATGGTGATTCCAGATGTAGATGCAGATTATCAACGGGAAATTACAGTACTAATGTAGGTACTAATCCAAGTGTTTATTCCTGGAATGAAAATTGGTTAACTCTTCCCTTGCCATATTGGGTTCCTCAGTTTAAAGAAAAGACCAGGGGAGATCAAGAATTTGGCAGCACCAGAGATCAGGGGATCTACTGGACCCAGACCAACACAGCCTCTCTGACTGTTCAGATAAAAGATAAACCTTCCTAGGACTCCTAGACACCAGAACAGATGTTACTATTACTGCAAAAAAACAATGGTCCCACACTTGGCCTTGCCAGGAAACCTCCTCTGGGTTGGCAGGCACTGGAACCAGGTCTCTATTGCTCTGGAGCACCACTATTCCTGCTGTGCTGGCCCAGAGGAGGGAGAGCACTCACACAAACATATACTGCTGACACTCCGATAAGTCTTTGGGGCAGAGACCTACGACAACAGTGGGGTTTTTCATTAGGCAATCCACCTTTTACATAGGTGCCACTGCCATTACTGCCCTTGCCCTAACCTGGCTTATGGAGAAGCTGGTCTGGGTTGAGCAGTGGTCACTAAAAGGGGAGAAATTATAGGAAGCTCACCTCTTAGTACAGGAGCAGTTATGACAGGGACATATAGAACCTTCCCAGAGTCCTTGGAATTCCCCTATTTTTGTCATACCAAAGAAGCTAGGAAATTGGAGACTATTGCATAACTTCCGCGTGATCAATGCAGTCATTCAACCTATGGGAGCTTTGAAATCTGGGCTCCCTGCACCACCTATGATTCCACAAGATTGGCCATTAATAGTGACTGATCTAAGAAACTGTTTCTTTACCATTCCTTTGGTGCCTCAAGACAGTGAAAGGTTTTTGCTTTTACCCTTCCATCAACAACTCAGCTCCCACCTAGAGATTTCATTGGAAAGTACTGCCCCAGGATATGCATAATAGTCCTACAATATGCCAAACTTTTATGGCTCAGGCACTAGCACCGATCAGGCAACAGTGGCCTCAGGCAATTATTTTTCATTACATCTACAATAACTTCTTGAGTACTACAGACCCCCTAAAACGTTTAAAGCTATATCATCAACAGCTAGAAAAAGTCCAAAGTTTCAGGCTGATTGTAGCACCTGATAGAGTACAAAAAACTTCTCCCTGGAATTACTTGGTTTGCATTTTAACAGAGCATACTATTGAGGTAGGAGCAGGACCAGCTTGAGCTGGCTGGGAAAATGGGCATGATCTAAGGGAGAGGCCTAGACCTGACATCAGCCTGGGGTGCGAAATCCAAATGCCCTCTTCTCTCTTCTCACAGGATCAGGAAACTCTCAGGAGAACTGGGAACAGCTAAATAGAAACGATACCCTGAGGTCTAGCTCTCTAATGCCCATGCTCTCTCTTCTCCAGCTCCATCTTTAGGTTGCTCCCTAGCCCCCCCACCCCGTCCCCTTTTTCAGCTCCCTAACTGCTGTTTCATTCACATGGTGGAGCTGAAGTGGGAGTCCAAGCAGCCTTAAGGACGCCTGGCACTTGCTTCACTTGGGTGCAAGAACAAGAGACACTACACACTAAATAAAACCCAATTAGAGTCCTATAATCAGCCAGCAGCCAAGAGTTCGGTAGCGCGTCAACGCCTCTCACCACTGGTCTGTAAGAAAAGAGTGTCTTTTATCAGAAAGGGGCATAGTAACATTTCATAAAAGAATCCTTTTGATAGTTATAAAAAGTCAGCAGTTTGGGTTAGTTACAAACAAGTTTTTTTAACCCTACATTATGTTATCATAGTCATGTCTGGCCAGGAGCCCTCTCAGGCAGTCATTAGTTACTAATCTATGAGCTTATCGTAAACCAGGTGGTGTAAGGAAAGGGGTCTGGAGAACACAGAGGAGAATTCCCAGGGTGAATAAGGACTAGAGAATTCCTGACTAATCAACAGATGTCCGGGGCCCTCTAAAGTTCAGGGTTAACTCAAAAATGGAGCGGGAGTTGTATGACAACAGTTCACCCATTTCAGAACCAGTTTCTTTCTTCTTTGTGCTATTTAAATAAATTTTCCGTCTACCCTCTATTTGTGCAATTCCTTGTTTGTGACGAAAAAGAACCTGGAACTCAGAGCACAGCCAACCCCTGATCGATAACCTATCAAACCCACAAAAGCCCTCCGTTAGGAGGGACCAACTGACTACTTTAAATGATTTTCAAAAAATGCTAGATGATATTAATTGGCTCCATCCCAGTTTAGGGATTCCTACTCACCAACTGACACTCCTATTTAATACTCTTCAGAGTGATCCTGATCTTTCCTCCCCTCCTACCTTAACCTCAGAAGCTGAAAAGGAGTTACAGCTAGTGGAACAAGCTATTCAACAGCATCAACTGGATCATACAGATTCATGATTTCCTACTCAACTATTTCTCTTTTTCACTCCCTGCTTACCTACTCTACTAGACTTACTGGACAATTAGCCCCTACATTAAAAATTTTAGAATGGCTCTTTTGGGAGGCCATAAAAACATCAAAACTTATGCTAAGCTTATATTTTCTCTTATTGTCATGGGGTAGAAACAGAGTTAATCAATTATCTGGCTATGCTCCTTGGGTTATTCAGACTACCATTCGTCATGGGGATTTTGAAACTGCTTCAACACTCTGTGCGCTAGCTGATTTTACAGGAGAAATCCTTGATCTTGGCTCGCTGATAAGCTCTTTCATTTTTTAACTACTACTCCTTTCATCCTTCCTAAAGTTGTTCGTTTTGAACCCATTCCACAGGTACGCACTGTTTACTGATGGCTCCAGCCACACTAAGAAGGCAAGTATAGTATCAGTATCAGTTTCACTAAAATTAACTAGGGGCAGATTCTTTTCCTCAGAAGTCAGAACTGGGTGCTATCATACTTGCTTTACAAACTTTCCCTAAGGAATCTTTAAATCTAATCTCTGATTCTCAGTGTGCTATGTATTCTACACAAAATATTGAGACTGCCCATGTCAAACACTCTATCATGCCAGAACTGTTCTTACTTTTCACACTACTACAGAAATTAGTCCAGGCACACTCTCATCCTCTTTTTATTACCCATCTCCATTCTCATTCTGGACTGCCCGGACCCATTTCTAAAGGGAATGAAGCACCTAATGCTTTGGTTATATTTTCTGCTTTTTATGAAGCTCGTTTCTCTCATGAACTTTGCACCAAAATGGTGTGTTCTTCACAAGCATATTGCTCAAACAAAGATTCAGGCCCAAAATATTTTACAACAGTGCTCCTCATGCCTGAGAGTGGGGGGCACTGGCCCTCTGCAAGGGGTTAATCACTGAGGACTGGGACCTAAACAGATTTGGTAAATGGATGTTGCTCATGTCCCCTGTTTTGGCCCGCTATCATATGTATATGTGTCTCTTGATACTTATTCAGGAATGATACATGCAATTGCACAGTGGGGAGAAACTAGTTCTGATGTTATTCATCACTGCCTTAGCTGCCTTGCTCATACTAGTCTCCTTAAGCAAATTAAGACAGATAATGGCCATGTACACACCATTTCCCATTTTCAGGCTTTTTGCAAGCAATGGCATACCTCCCACACAACAGGTACCCTTTACAATCCTCAAGTCAAGCGCTTGTTGAAAGAGATCACCAAACTTTTAAAAATATGCTAAAGAAACAAAAGGGGGGAGATGGGAGATGATGGGAGTAAAAGAGCAACCCCACAAATGAGACTACATAAAGCTCTGATTACTCCTTATTTTTTCAGTCTTAACAATCAAGATCACACCCCTGCAGAACGACATGGAGCTTCTAAGCCCACAGACATGGAACACCCACTAGTTCTATGGAAAAACCTTAACTCAAGGCTTTGGGAGGGCTTTGCTTCTCTATTAACATGGGGGCAAGGGTTTGCTTGTATATTGTTACAGGAGGGACTAATCTAGTTACCAGCATGGTTGGTGAAGCCTTATGAGGGGCAAGAACCTCCCTTTCTGCTGCTAGGGATGGCTCAGCCTTCCAAGATGAGCCTGAAAAGAATGACCCAATGAGCAGATGAAGTCCTTCAACGCACAGGACAACAAAAGATCCCTGGAAGCCTCTTCTTGGCCATGCTTGCGATGGCCAGTTGTGCAGAAATGCTGGGATACCTCCCAAAGGGGCAAGCAGCTCCCTACTGGGCTCTCATTCCAGACCCCCCTTTATGAGAACCAGTGACTTGGTTTGACTCCCGTTTTCCTGTATTCAACAATGAAAGTTTCTGGATAGGAGGTGTAGAGCCCCCTCCAGTATCCTCATCTGACTCACATCAACAGTGGGATGAATATAAGTCATTGGTCCATGCGACCCCCTATCTGTATGGGTGCTAATCCCCTCTGCTTAACCCTAAAGCAGAGGTATGGCTCCACCTGCACTCGGGTCATAATCTCCTTGAATTTTTATCTTTGGGAAATTACAAACATGGTAATACTTCTACAGATGTGTCCATATCCACCCTGCCCCCTTGTCATGATGGGTCAAAGATTTGTACCCTGAATACCAGGAATTAAATTGAGTATTATGTACAGGCCCCAATGGTCATGAGACCAAACTGGGAAATGTTTAACCATTGTTGACTGGGGACCAAGAGGCTAGCTTCGTGATAAACATAACCATACACTTTCTGTATACACTTCCAATTTTTCACATCTCACTGTCTACAGTAATGATCCCATAGTCTGGAGAGAAGGTGGTTTATCCATGCCACACGACCCTTCTTGGATAAAGGCCCAGCACAGACCATCACTTGGAGTTTGGGCCATTCTTTTCATCCACTTTGGATATAGTAGGGACAATTATCTAAAAGTGGGAGTCAAACCAAACTTACTTTTATCATAACAGTACTTCCTATAACAAAGTGTGCCCCAGCCATCTTTGCATCTTTTTACAAGGGCCTCTTGTTTCCCTCCAGGATTCTCTATCTGAAGTAACCTATCACAAGTGTACATATTATGCTGGTTTGCCTCGGATGCCACCAAAAAAGAAAAAAAATGTGGAACTGCCTCCCAACCCACCCACTGCCATCTTCAGTAAAATATATTTTCAAATTTAAAAAACAAAGACTGTCTTATTATAAATAGGATACAAGATAAATAATTTCTTGTCCTACATATAATCCAGCACAATTTACTGCAGCTTAAATTAGTTAGGTCTTTTTAAAAAAAAAAAAAAAAAAAAAAAGGAAATTTGTATTTGTGTTTGATGAAATTTCTTAAATTAAAATACCTTTAAGCAGTTTGTGATAAAACCATAGTGACCCACAAAGAGCAAATCACCTTTGTAAGCAGGTATATAAAAGAGATTGTCTCTTTTAAAACACAAAAGACCAAAAGGAATTCTATACTCTGGCACCTAATGATTGTGGTATTTCACAACCACAAAAAAAGAAAAAGAAACAACTTCACACAAAAAGTCATTACACTAAAAGAATACACTAAAAAGGACTATCTCAGCCAAAAAACTCGAAGGGAGCTACATGTGTATATCAAACAAAAGTCTGCTACATACCTCGATCAATGCTGTTTTCAGCAAGAGCAAAAAGTTGAAGTGAGCGTTCTTCAAGCAACTGCTGGTGAATATTCACACATCTCAAAGTCCACCATGGCAAGCTCTAGAAAACAAGTGGAGGTAAGCTAAGATAAAAGGACACTTTGGCAAAAGTGTTTTCAATTGACTAAAACTAATCTTTAGAATCTGGTTTTTACATCATGAAACTGATGCCTCAATAAATTTACCCATCCATGGCTATGTTTTCAATGATAACAAACCCACCTCTATGAGTTCCATAAAAGTAACATCTTATTCCTATTCTCTCAAACCCTTTTTTTTCTCCTTTTTGGCCACTTAGGCTTTCTGATGTCATTTGGGACTTACCATCTCCTCCTAGAAAACATTTACTGTCCTTATCTTGCTCTGCTGAGACACTCCATCACCACCATAACCCAAGTACCAACTCCAACAGCAGGTCTCCCACAAGAACTCCCAACTCCCGGGGATGTGGGGGGTATACTTTCATTAGTCACAACTCTCAGCACATGATGTGCACTGAACACAGTCTACTGTATTCATGTAATTCATCCCTAGGTTCCAATCCTGCTCACTATCTGTCCTACAAGATGAGAAATAAAGTCTTACTCATCTTGGTATCCTCCTCAAAGCAAAATACTTTGCACAAACCGCAAAGTAAGAAACACTCTGGATTCAAATATTCTCTAAAACTAGGAAGATCCCATCCACATACTTGTGAGACCTGTTCTGTGAAACCTTCTCCTACCAGAGGACACACACTTACTGCTCACTTCTCTGAACTTCTGCCCAGCTCCTACAAGGTGGCACCACACTGAACAGTACTAGTGTGCTAGTTGTGTAGCTCTATATGGGCCATATATTTTTGAGGACAGAAACTGTATTGTACACTGACTTGATGGATGCACAGTGAACATAGCAGCTTTTTCTTTTACTCTCTAATGCTTGTTCTTAATTGAAAAATACATTCTTATTAGAAAAAAAGAGTAAGACCAAGAAACAATAGCAAGCCAGTATAAAAGCATATACAGAGAAGAGTTACCTCTCTTCTGCCTTCTCCATGCTATATTCCTCCCCTAGAAAAATTCATGAAAAGCCTTATATTCTTCTATACCTTCCTCTATGTGTACATATGTCTCTACTGCATGTGTGTACAAGCAATAATAGTTTTGATTGGCTCATTAAAATGTCAATATGAGCATGTAATGAATTATTTTAAGTGAGAATAATTATGTTATCTTGAATTATACAACACGAAGGTGTAAGAAATTAATTTTCCTTTTTCAATAGTAATACCTACTAATAGGATATCAAGCCAAGTTAGCAAAAGCATTTTTTTACTTAATTTCTCATTTGATTCATGGGTCCTCCTCTAAACTGCCACACACCATAGCTGCTATGACAATGATGCAACCACAAATGAATTTTGACTCTAATCCCCTGAGGTGTTATCTCATTTTCCTTCTTTTCCTATCAGTATGGCTTTATGAAGTCAGTCTGCATTTCAATTATCTGTCCTTTATTTGCTGTCAGCAACAAGTGAGTCAGGTTTGGCAGCTTGTTTTTTCCTTTTCTAGACATGGGAATTTAGAAGTCAAAAAGATTTCTCTTTAAGAAAACACATGGCATAAGCTGCTGACCTCTTAAAAATGAGCACAAGGCCCTGAATTTGATCCCCATCACCAAAAAAAAAAAAAAAGTCTATATATTTTAACTACAAAGCCAAAATCTTTATATGGGAGAGGACAGTATGAAACAAAAACAGAAAACATTGTGTATTCTTCTACTAGAAAATAGAAGGATCCTTTCCTATTCGCCAAGAATTGAATAAAAGAAAAACTGAGGCACTAATTAAGAAATTGAAGCTGTACTTTATAGACAATTTTTGATCGTATGTCCAGCTTATAATGCTTATTACAGAATGGTCTTAATATAGAATGGTCTGGATGAAAAGTAATAATCAGCCAGAGCCTCTTAGATGGCAGGGAGCCACAGTATACTTAAAAGATACCCAATAAATGTGTACCAACTAATTCAGCGTTATACATAAGGAAAGTGAAATTCAGAGAAACTGACATAAAAGCACACAACTATGAAGTGGCTTAGTCAAAGAACTGTGATCTGCTTTCGAAGCCAAGATGCATTTTATTCAATATGAATATATTATTAACACTAGTCCACAGACTGCACAGATTAGGGAGTGGAAGAGAAGCACCTTCTTAACAAGTCCTCAAAAATAACATTATTCCGTAATAAACAACTGATCCATTTCTTAGGACTCAAACCACTCAAAAATTAATATACAAATGGTAGAGGGTATGCTTACCATGCTCCAGGGTCTGGGTTCAATCCTGAGTACCACAAACAGTAATCATAATAATAATAATAATTATTATTATTATAGCAATAGCAATAATTATTATTATTGCTATTTAAAAGATTAAAAATAACTTAGATAAGTATATGATGCCTCTTTCATCATTTTATCTTCATTTATCAATGAAGCCATTTTAAACAGCATCATTAAGAAAATGATATAGTAAAGACCCAAAGGAAAAAGTCTCTAACAGAAAGAATGTTTCAGTTGAAAGGTAAGATTTCAATCCAGAATGATGTTTGCATAATGATAAAAACAGAGTTTTAAACATTGTTCAGTACCTGCCAAGAAATTAAGGTAACTTGCTTCTCTAAGACTACTAAGTATGGCATCTACCGCCAGGAGTTCACATATTTACTAATTCTCCTAAATTGTTCGTGGTTATGTGTTTTATTTTTCAAATGATCTTAACATATTGATGATAAAAGTTTTCAAGTAACAAAACCTAGAAGTGTCTCACTCATTAGTGACCAAAGTCTAACGAAAAGGAAAATAAGGCCATTTGCCAGCCTCACACGTTGTGATACTTTCTTTAGACAAAGTAAGTCTAACAGAATCATTGAATGCAGATCAACTCAGGAAAAATTTTATTTAAGCTAATATCACTAAAATATCAAAGATAAACCTCATATCTGCTAAAACACACTGAAATTATCTATTAAAATTCTTGCCATACAACTGATGCCAAAACCTTTGGTTCTTGTGACAGTTCCCAATAGAGATCTCACTTCTTTTCTTCTTTAAAACAGTCAGTGCCTAAACCTAAATGTTAAGAAAGTAAGCCCCTACAGAGTACAAACAATGCCTACATTTTGCCTATAGAAATACTGTATGTGTCTCTGGGGATTTTTGTTTGTCTTCCGAGATGGGGTCTTGCCATGTTGCCCAGACTGGTTTCAAACCCCTGGGCTCCAGAGATCCTCCTGCCTTGGCCTCTCGAGTAGCTGAAACTATAGGTACATGCCTATAAAACTTTTCTTAAAACTTTTCAGCCAATACTTACAACTCAGGAGATTTCACATAAAATTTAGATACTATTTCTCACAATATAGGGTCTCCATTAAACCAATCAGATAGAGCAGGGGTCAGCAAGTTATAGCCTGTGGGCCAAATCCAGCTCACCACTTGCTTTTGTACAGCTCAAGAACTAAGAATAGTTTTCATATTTTGAAATCATTGAAAAAATATTTCGTGATATACAAAAAGTATATAAAATATGAATTTCAGTGTCCTAAATGCTGCTTAATTAGAACACAGTTCCACTCATCTGTTGACATACTGTCTCTGGCTGCCTTCACACCACCACGCAGCAGAGCTGAAACTCTGCCACAGAGCAGGTGCACTGCACAACTGACCACCTCCTCTACCCCTCCAAAGACCATCTTTCATCTCTTTCGTGGTTTTTGTCACTCCTACTATGTAACAGCTTCCTGTGAGTAGGAGGGCTTCTCCTCACTAGTTTATATGTGAAGTGAAGAAATCATATAATAATACATAACAAATGCTATACTAAATCCAACCCAAAAAAATGAAACAAGGCAGGTTGGGAGGCAGGAAGCAGTGATCAAGATCCACTGCATTCTGGCTATTGCTCAGCATTCTTTACATGGAATTTACAAAATTCTATCAACAACACTTTTAAACCTATACTTAAGATTCTAAGAATGAATGTTCACATTCACATACACACAATCATTAAAGAACCTAAATATACTTTATACAAGATGAATCTCGCAAAGGGAGAAAAAATTTTGCTTACTTTCATCAGATTTTAAAATTGAACACCTTAAAGAAGACTCAGAAAACCAGATATACCTAGATACGGTAAGCATCACATGTACAATCTGACGCTAAAGGCACAAAAGTCACAGAATCTCACGGATGGTATGACACTCACAGATCCTTTTTTTTTTCCCTTACCTGAATAGCTGTCAGTTTATGCCTTATATTCACCAGGATAATGCGTGCAATCAGGAGCAGGATAGGTTTTGAGGTCAGACTGTAGACTGATTCACCATCTAGAGTGAGCAGGCTCAGAACAACCACATCCAATTCTCTGACCTGAAAAAAAGTTTTTAAGCTGAGACAATATAACTTACATGTTTACATCTTTACAAGTTTTACAATAACGCATAGATTTTCCAGTTAATTCAGCAATGAGATAAGATTATTAATGCATTACACAGTAATACTGCAAATGCCTTTATAAGTCTAGCCTGCTCTGACAGATGGCCACCCATATGCTCACACCTAAGAGAAACAGGGAACAAAACCAAAAAGTAAAAAGTGTTTCAAATCAGCCAGGAGTGGTGGTATGCAGGAGTAGACCCAACTGCTGAGGAGGCTGAGGCAAGAGGACCACTTAAAGCCAGGAGTTCAAGACCCAAATGAGTAACACTGCAAGACTCTGTCTCAAAAAAAAATGTTTAATTCAATTAAAAAAAGAAATCAGGCCCAGCGCCAAAAAAAAAAAAAAAAGAAATCAGGGAATTCAAGAAAATGCTAGCGTTAAAGCATCATCATCACCTAATAGATTTACCTACAAACAAATACCATCTTAGCAACAAGCACCCCTATGTGAAAGGAAACGCCTATATTTTGCTTATGCTTCATTAGCTGGCAAACCTTATTAACAAAGCATGTCTCCACTCCACAGTTCTCATCAAGCCAAACCATCAACAAGATCTTATACATCAAACGCTGAGAAACTATACAATCAGAGACCAAGAGAGCATATGGATGTCTCTAGGTCAGGCATGTTGGTACACAACTGTAACCCCAGCTACTCAGGAGACTCAGGCAGGAGGATTCTAATTTGAAGCCATCATGGACAACTCAGCAAGACTCTGTTACAAAATGAAGAACAAAAAGGGTTGAGAATGTAGCTCAGTAATACAGTGTCTCTAGGTTCAATCCCTAATACCACAATCAATCAATCCATGTATCAAATCTTTTAAAAAAATCTACTTCTCTGATGAATAGAGATTTTGTACAATGGCCAAAGCAACTATGTTTATAAAAGATGGGACTGCAGAACTATAACAGCTGCCACAACAGTCAGCAAGAATGCTTACCCATTAGGAATGTTAGTTCTAATGTCACAGACAAAAGATAGTGTTCTTCCTCTGCATCTTACTAATTTGTGCGCGTAAGTCAAATTTTCAACTAAAGCCTCAGTTTTGTCAGTTAAAAACTGAAATAACTGAACCTGTATGTCACAACATTTTTGTAAGGTAAAATTAAATAGTCCAAGTAATGTCAGTGCCTAGCTCAAAAATACATTTTTCAATACTGAATATCTGAATACTGAATATCTTAAATATTGTTCAAAGAATTCAATAAAAGCAAGGGGCTGGGGATTTAGCTCAGTGTTTAGAGTGCGTGCCTACCAAGTGCAAGGCCCTGAGTTCGATCCCCAGCACCAAAAAAAAAAAATCCAAAGAATTCAACAAAGGTGAGAAAGACATAGCTGTGGTTACATCCTTTGTGCTATTTTCATAATCACTGAGAGGTGTTAATAGAGGAGTACTTAACATAATTATCAGACCAGAACGCAAATAAAGCATACTGTTCTCTCCGAAGGTAGAAGGCATTAAACACAGCCAGGTGTGGTGGAACACACATCTAATCCCAGCATTTGGGAGGCTGAGGCAGAAGGACTGCATGAGTTTGAGGCTAGCCTGGACTACATAGTGAGACTCTGTCTCAAAAACAAAAACATACACAAAAAAGGGCATTAAACACACACACACACACACACACACACACACACACTTCAATTAAGGAACTGTTATGAAGTTATCCATAAATGTTAAACTAGGTGTGGTAGTGTATGACTGTAGACCACATTATTGTGGAGGCTGAAGTGGGAGGATGTCTTAAGCCCAGGAGTTCAAAGCCAGCAGATATAACAAACCAAGACTCTATGTCCGAAAAAAAAAAAAAATCAAGCCAAGGTTAGGTTTTCAGACAGCCATTCCTTAACAATGTTCTTCTTACCATCCCTTGCTTCCTTCCCCACTTTCTCTCTACTCTTTGTAACCCTCAGCCAGTCCAGGGCTGTGCTAAGCATTAGGAAGCCCTCAAGGACAGATCAGGACTTCTATCCTTCTGACGGGCAGAATTACACTGTAGCAGTGTGAGTAACTAAGGTGCACACATGAGAAGAGAACCCGACTGCAGAGCTTTATCATGAGTTCAGTCATGGATATGATGACTCTGAAGTATCCTGTAAGCACTCCAACGGAGGAACAGCATACACAAGTGAATACTGAGAACTAAGAGAAAGGCCAGCCTAATGTGTGCTACTGGAGCTGCATCAAATCAGCTTATAATTCAGGTGGACGTAATCTTTATTTCCTAAAGTCCAAGCCAAACTGGTGATGCATGGTTTAAAAGAATCTTCATTTTAGTCACTCTGAGATAAATACATCTGTTTTAGCACAAATTTCAGATCACTGTCTTATTAAAATATAAATATAAATTTAAAAACAAGCAATTTAATAGGGCAGCAAATAAAAATTATACAAGTACAGAGCCCATGAAAATATTACCTCTGATACACAAAGACGGGGATAGTTACCAAACCTCCTGCTGTTCAACTCAGAGCTCTCTAGGAACAGTATTAACAAATCAGGCAAATAATAAATATAGGAGCAAATGAATGACCAAATAAGTTTTCTTCCTAGTGCTACCAATCATGGAAAAGCTAAGTGCTTGTCTATACACCTCTGACACTCACAATATAACACTGACATTCCAAATGATCTCTAACTGTGCTTCCAGAGGTTCTGGGAAATGATCCATTTTAAAGAGGATTGTTTATATTTTCAATAAAACAGACAAGGCAAAGTTAGTAACTCCCTTAAAAACAATTCCTCAATTAAGAAAGCAAATGATACATAAAAATACATATTCATCTGCATAATAGGGGGAAAAATTCAACATCTGGAAACCTGAGACAATATAAAACCAGACTATCAGGAGCTCAACCCTTGTGTGTGAGAGGTGACCTACAGTCAGACACGGGACCTTCAGTGCTATTCCTCTGGGGCTGGTTTGCACTAGTGGTCAGAAAATAGCTCAGCAAAAGCCAAGGTTATACATAAGTGCATAAGTCAGAAGCAGAGAAAATTAATTTTGCTTTGATGACTATATTCCATAACCATGAAATACATTTGCAAATATTTGTGCATTACAAGAACTAAGAAAGACAAATCAGAAAAGGAAAATTACCACAATACTGATGTGCTCCTTGACGGTTTTAAAACTTCAACTACCTCTGTCTTCCAATAGATAAATAATAAAATCCTCAGGCTCTCAGTCAAGAGTATAAACTGAAAAACCTTTTTGACAAGTGACCTGGTATTACCAAGAAAAGCTCACCATGCATGTACCCCAGAGCACAGCAACTTCCCCCGTGGCTATTACTACAGCAGATGCTACGGCATAAATGTTTGTACGCCCCCAATACTGATGTGCACACTCACTAAGATGACAGTATTGGAAAAAAGGCCTTTGGCAAGTGCTTAGGTCACAAAGGCAGAACCCCCATGACTGCGATTAGGTCCTTATAAAAGAAACCCGAGAGAGCTAGCTAGCCCCTTCGTTGATGTGACCACAGCCAGAGGAGCTGTTTATGAGGAAGTGGGCCCTCACCAGACACCTCATCTGCTGATACCTTGGCTGTGTGCTCTCTAGCTCCACAACCACAAGAAAGAGATTTCTGTTGTTCATAAGATACCTAGTTCATTGCACTTTGTTAGAGGAGCCCAAATGGCCTAAGACGGAACTTCAAATTCAGTCTGTAAGAATCTGTAAGTTTGTTGAAATAATGCTCCCTTTAACTCTCAAGGTGGACAAGTATAGCCCAGGTGACAATAAAAACAGCTTGCTCCATCTAGCACACACATCAAAAAAATACTGATTTTTTAAGAATGCTACACATTCAAGGAATTCCAAATGATTTCTAGAAGATGCACTCCTAAAAATATTGCAGATAATAGCAAAAAAGGGAAACACCATATATGGCAATCAAGAGTAGCATTTTAGTATAGTCATAACTGGAATACTATACAACAGAAGAAACAGATAATGATATAATTCCAAAAGTATACCATGAGTAAAGGAAATCAGAACACATACAACTGTCTACACTAAATAATATGTTTTCTAGTGAAACGTATTATTCATATGCTACCAAAATTATAAAGAAAAGGAATAGAATTGACTAGCACAAAATTCTTAAGAGTGGTTCATGAGAACAGGGGCCGAGGGAGGTGACCAGGAGTCATTCACAGAGGACACTGAAGGCAGAATTTCCTGATCTTTTTGAAGTCAGAACACAAGTAAAGGATGGAATGTAGCTCACTGCTAAAATACCAGCCTAGTACGCCTGAAGCCCTGGGTGCAATCCCCCATATAGCAGTAAAAGAGAAGAAGAGGCACCTGTGAGTGCGGCACTCTGGGAGACTGAGTCAGGAGAACTGCAAGTCCAAACCCAGCTTGGGCACCACAGCAACTCAGCAAAACCCTGTCTAAAATAAAAAATGGCCCTCACCAGCCCAGGTACCACAGAGTCACGGAAGTGGAACCAACATTTGGGGAAGAGCCTTCAAAACCTATGTTCCACAACATGGCTCATGTCTTCTCTTTCTCTCAAGCTGGGTATTGAGTACACAGGAGACTTATTCTTTAAACTGCACGTGTTTCATATACACTTTTGAATGTCTGAGGTAATTCCAGTAAGAAAAATTAAAATCAAGGTCTTAGTCAGAGTTTCACACAATCTAGCTTGACCCCACCAAGTCCGATCAGCTGCTGTTCCTTCAAGCTCACAGCCCCATTTCCCCATAAACTTCAGGCTTTTCTCCCCTCTAAACTTCTGCTCATATGACCATATTTAGAACGTACTTCCTCCCTTTCTCTACCTACCTATTTCATAAGTACTCTTGAGGTTCTAGTTCAAGGTCCACTCCCAACTAAAAGGTGTTCTTTAACAAAATCCAGTTTCCACAAATCACTTCATTAATGCCAATTATCTCTTGTGGAGAGAACTTCTCATGTAACCCATTTCTGCACTGCTTTGAATTGTCACCTGAATTCACCTAGAGCAGAAAATGTGGATTCCAATCCCCAGCTATAAGATCTCTGACACGTTTCTTTAATGGCTCCCGAAGCTGCAGTCTTCTCATCAACAGAATATTTCAAATCTGTAAGCTCCAAAATGACTTGCACATGGTGAATTAAGCGCCATTCAAACCAGACGTCAGGGTTGGAGACATAGCTCAGTGGTAGAGTGCTTGGCTAACACATGTGAGGCCCTAAATTCAATGTCTGGCACTACCAAAAACAATCAATGAAACAAAAACAAAAACAAAACAAAACCAAACCCAGGCATGGTGGTGCACACCTGTAATCCCAACACTCAGGAACCTGAGGCTAGGAATTTAGTTTAGGTTAGAGCGCCTGCCTAGCAAGCACAAAACCCTGAGTTCAATCCCCACACCCAAAAAAAAAAAAAGCCAGGCATGGTGGTGCACTCCTGTAATCCCAGCATTCGGGAGGCTGAGGCAGGAGGATAGCTGCAAGCTGGAGGCCAGCCTGGGCTACACAGTGAGTTCAAGGCCAGCCTGCTGCATAGCCAGACCATGTATCAAAAAAAAAAAAAAAAAAAAGGAGCCTGAGAGAGGAGGAGGTGAGGGGAGGGGAATGGGAAAAAAAGAAGCAACAAGATATGTCATGTACAGGTACAAATCCCCTATGATGAATGTTATCACTATGTACATCTGAAATGTACCATTAAAATAAAATTTAAAAATAAAAATTAAATTAAAAAAAAAGGAGCCTGAGGCAGGAGGATCCCCATAACTTCAAGGCCAGCCTGAGCTACACAGTGAGTTAAAGGTCAGCCTGAACTACATAGTGAGAGCCTGTCTCAAAAAACAAAAAAAAGGGGTTGGGGATTTAGCTCAGTGATTAGAGTGCTTGCCTAGCAAGCGCAAGGCCCTGAGTTCGATCCCCGGCACCAAAAAAAAAAAAAAAAAAAAAAAAAAAAAAAAAAAAAAAAAAAGACATATGTGCTCCATAAATATTTATAACTATGACTACTAGGTCAATTTCTAATGTACACAAAGGGCCAGAAACCAGAAACTGTTTCATGCACAATAAGAGAAGGGGGTGAAATGTTCTATAAATAAATTTCTAGATAACTGAAAATTTACCTCTTTAAGTGCCATAATTTTAGGGGTTGTTATTTTTTCCATTTTGAATGAAAAGTAGAAATTAAAAATTCCCTTCTTGTGCTCGCTTCGGCAGCACATATACTAAAAAATTCCCTTCTTATATATAGATACAAAAGACCCTTTCATTTTTCAATAATGACATAGGGTCAGCACCATAAATTTCAATTATTCTAATTATTCTACTGCAATATAGGGACACACTAAGATGAAGTATACAGAGCTAACCACAGTGATTTTCAGATCACACCTGCTTTTCTACTGCTCTTTTCGTTCTCCACCAAATTACTAACACCTACCTCTAATAACTCCATTCCACATTTACTTTCTACTTCTAACTCCTAGAAACCACATTAACAGTAAACAGGCAGGTCTTCTTCTTGCAGGAACATTAAATACTAGCACAAGGGATCCGTTTTTTCTTTTTTTTTTGAGGCAGAGTCTCAATATATAGCCCAAGCTGGCCTCAAACTCATAATACACCTGCCTCAGCCTCCAGAGTGCTGAGATTATAAATGTGTGCCACAACACCCAGCACTTAGACACTTTTTTTTTCCAGGCTAAGAGATAAACAGCTGTGTTCAAGCTTACCAAGGTGGCTGAAAAACTCAGTGTTTCTATATTTCCTTCACAGATCAATTCATATTCACCAAGCTATATGCAGGAAGGTTCAAAAAATTCCTGAGGGACTCCAACTGCAACTTTGACTGAGGAACCACTGGTGCAGCACAGTATTCTCTTTACATACAGAAAATAATAGTTATCACCACAGAGCACTGCTATGCCAGGGACCTAAAGTACTTGTAATATAAAGGAAAGCACTCCTGGAAACCATTCTTAGGCACAGCAGCAAAACTTATCTACAACAAAATTAAAGCAACTTCAGATTTGCTGCTTTTCCCAAAAAGAGCTTTATGTAACTGTGGTGCTACAATAAACTAGATGATTGGTATAGCTGCCTGTACTTTAAGAAGAGCAGCTAACAGAGCGCAATAAAACAGGAATGTCTGAAGAGGAGCTTGAGACTGACAGTGGAACTTCCAGAAATATTTGAAATCCAATCAATGAACAAGCATTCTTATTAGTTTTGTGCCAGTCACAAAGTCATGCTGTTTTCCTACCAACTATTAACTCCAATTCATAAAGACCTGTTTTTAAAGAATAAACAAATGATCACTACACAACACAATTTCAAGAAGATACCTCATTAAACTGCTGGAGCAGGACAGATGGCAAAAAATCCTGAGGGTTCAAGTCCACAACAGGCCCCGTCCAGTTACTCTGAACAAAAAGCTGCAAACTGCTCACTCCAAGCAAAAATACCAGCTGTTGTCTGCACAAAGAATGGGAAAAGAAACAAATATGAACTACTATCTCCATATAACCTCAACAAACTAGTTCACTGAAGGTTTATTAACCACTTAACAGTTTACCTTGCGCATCACTCAGGCAGCACATTTCTTTACGTACTATCCCAAGTGTCACTTGGGCAGGTGTTGAATGTTTTAAGATATACTATACACAGAAAAATTACTAAGTAAATTTGATAAAATTGTCAATTTTATATTTCCTATTATATCATCTTATAAAAATTAACAAAAAATATGCAATATTTGGTCATCTGTTTTTGGCTTTTGGTACTGGGGATCAAACTCAGGCCTTGCACTTGCTGGGCAAGTGCTCTAACCACTGAGCTAAATCCCCAGCCCCTGGTCATCCTGTTTTAAATAACTGAACTGGTAAGAGGTTAAGAAAAAAGACATCACCTGAGTTCGATCCCCAACACCAAAAAAAAAAAAAACCAAAATTTATAGAGACAATCTTATAGCACAACCAAAAAACAATTATGAAACAAAACAATTTTAGATCTCCAATATCCAATATTACAACCTTACAACTGTGTGCTACCTATGGCTCTTAAATTTAAGTTAAATAAAATTAAATAAAATATAAACTACAGGGCTGGGTAATTAGTTCAGTGGTTAGAGCGCTTGCCTAGCAAGCTCAAGGCCCTAAATTCAATCCCCCGCACCAAAAAAAGAAAAAAAAGAAAAAAAAAAGATGTAAACTACAGACCTTGGTCGCACTGACTATATTTCAAGTAGTGAACAGCCAAATGTGGCACTAGCTACCATAGTGAACAAAGAAGATACAAAACACTCCCATCACCCCAGAGAATCCTCTTGCACAGTGCTAATTTAGATCTTGATCTTGCATCCTGATCTGCATTCTACTTAACAGACCCAACATCGCCAAACGATATACGAACTAATTTTATACAAACCAACAATAAAAAGTCGTTTCTAACATTTTGGTGAGTCTGTACCACTAAGTGCTGGAACAAAAAGACTCACAGAAATCTGACTGAAAACTTGGACTTTCCAACCTGCTGTAGCTTGAGACAGGAGAAGACACACTTTTTCTATGAAGGAACAGCTATAAAATATTTTAGGCCCTGTATGTCACATGTGATCATTTTTTTCCAACCTTTTAAAAATGGAAAAACTATTCTTGCCACTTGGTACAGCAACCATAATCTGTCAGGCTCTAAATGAAGTCAAAAATGGGAGATTCAAGTCCTGCAAATAACAGCCAGGGAATCATGGAGTTTCATTCCAAGAGAAAGTTAGCGGCAGTCACTGTTTGCTCCCAACAGCCTCTTGGTCCTTCCTGAAGAGGTAAATTCTTTAGGAAAACAAACATACATACACACACACACACACACACACACACACACACACACCCCTATGCCAATCAGAATAAAAAGCTCTGATGCAGCACAACTGACAGCAGAGCAAAGAGCAAGCAGCACTTGAGAAAAGGGGTGACAAAAGACCCTGTCTGTCACAAGAAATTGGGAAATTTAGAGAAAATGGGTGCAAGATCTTAAAGCCTTAATACAATTTACTAAGAAACTAAAAAAAAAAATCCTTAAGGTAAACTAAAAGTAAGTAATTTTCAAATGCCCCAAAATGAGTCGAATGAAGCATCTCTTTTCAAGCTAGAATTTTGGTCTATCAGTGAATAATGTACGTGCATATGGACACCAGAAGACTAGCTGCTACTATGGTAAACACATATCAGAGAGCAAAAGAAGAATCAAGAAAGGATAGGTGCAGTGGTGCATGCCTATAGTCTCAGCAACAGGGAGGTTGAGGCAAAAGAACTGTAAATTCAAGCCCCACCTAGGCAACTTACAGAGACCTTCCTTCAAAAATAAAAAATAAAAAGTACTAGGAGTGTAGCTCCACGGTAGACCAACCCTGGGTTCAATTGCCAGTACCACTAAATAACTAATAAATACATACATACATACGTACATGCATACATAAAAATTTTAAAAATAAAATAGGGCTGGGGGTATAACTTAGAGCAAAGGCCTTGGGTTCAATCACCACTATTAAAAAAACCTAAAAATTTAAAATTTTCTTTTTTAAAAAAAAAGAATGGCAAGGCAGGAATATAAACCACTAAGAAACAAAAGAAAAAAGAGAATAGAAGGAAAAAAATGGAAACAAAGCTTTTCGTAAATAAGGAAGGGAAGAGAGGTTGAAGGCAGGAGAGGGGAATGGGAAAAAAGTAGCAAGATACATCACATAGAGGTACAAACTCCCTATGACAAATGTTATCATTGTGTGTATCTAAAATGTACCACTAAAAAAGAAAGAAACAAAAAAACAAGAAAAAAAGAAAAGAAATTATAATATCAATTTGAAAAATAAAATTAAAAGTCTATAGTAACACTCTTTGGTAAAACTCTTACGGATGTGGGTTATGTCTTATTCATCTTTACAATCTCAACAACCTAGCATAGTAGCGGAATTATTTGCTGAATTACATAAAATAATCAAATAAAACTGCTTGTATTGTGAAGATAATTGAAATTTGACATGGAAGCATCAGGTAGTTGAGAAAACAAAAAAATACATTAACAAATCTATGGCAGAATCCACTGAAAAGTTTAGGTTGCACTGCTATGTAACTATCTATTACACTTAACCCTATAAAATTACATAAACTTTAATGGCAAAAGTTAAACTAAGGTGTCCATTATAAAAACTTTAAGTTCTCTCATGACTTCAAAGATAATCTAAAACATAATAAAAGTAGTTAGATGTATCAGTCAGTAATCTAGAAATAACAAAACTGAAAGCATATACTTACAAGTTAAAAGAAAATAAAGTCTAAAGTCTCACCTGTGGCTAAAACATATCAGATATAAATATTTGGAAGCTCAATATGTTAGCACTTAGCATTCAATTATGAATCAATCTCATCGTAACATTTTACCATAACACTTTACTTTCTCTCTGGATGGTCTCCTGGACAGGAGATCTTACAAAGATTACTTGGTTGAAGTTCAAGTTTTACAACTGCTAAAATCAGTGCCTTACAATGTCAGGGCGCTATTTCATGCATTCAAGTTTGTTTCTCTATGAAAATTTCAAACTAAATTCTACCTTTCTGTTTTGTCCAAATCTGCAGAGCAATCCAGGAATGTGACTATCTGCTTCTCCAGGTAGTTGTCAATCTTTTCTTCAGTCATTGTTGATAAATTTAAAATATTTTGAGTAAATGAATGGAAGAACATGGCTTCATATCTCCCTTCTAACAGCAACTGTAAGAACAATCCACTCTCTGTAACATAAAAAATTAGTCCAGTAATCCAAAATAACAATTTTTCATACTATAAAGGTTAACCTACTAGGTAAATACCACTTCACTATGCAAAAAATGGTACACAATTAGAATGCTTGCTGTACATTAATCACAAAGCACTGAGCAAATCTTCCTCCGTCTATAAACACGACCTTTCCTAGAATTAGAGGTTCACCTACACTGACTATGAGGAGCAAAGTGGAGGTCTCACCAAGAAAGAGTATTTGTCAATAACTGGTATTATTACCCTTCTGCTGGAAAATTCACGAAGATTCTGAAAACAGAAAAATTTCTATAGCCAGGATCCTAGGACTTTTCACACTCTGGCTCCTCCCTCCCCTACTGTTCTCCCTCATGAAGACATTTCAAACATGTTCACTGTTTCCCTAATATTCCCATACATATTCCTGCCTCAACCATTCTGCACTTGTGATTTTTCCTGCTGAATTCTTCTCCACTCAGTCTTATTCTGAATCACAAATTAGCACAAATCTGACCTTCCATGAAACTTTTGTAGACTGTAGGGACAGAGGACCTTAGGTAGGGAAAGACAAGATAAAAATCTCACTGAGCTTTATTAAGAAAAGGAGTTTCTGCCTTCACAGGTAGACTCTACAGTTACGGTACTTAGAAAGACAAAGAAGAGAAAGCTAGTTAGACTTTTGGGAGATTGAGAGAGGCGCCAGGCAACACAATCACCGGAAAAGCAGCCCCACACCTACCTGGCAGAATGCTGGAGAACGATAAGAGATAGCCATTTAAAGACTCTCATTTGGGCTGGGGATTTAGTTCAGTGATTAGAGCGCCTGCCTTGCAAGCACAAGGGCCTGAGTTCAATCCCCGGCACCACAAAAAAAAAAATAAATAAATAAAGACTCTCATTTAATATATGTAAGACATACATACATATACACACGCACCTACACATACATACATGTAAACATGTTCTCGGTTTAACATCAGTACAATACATACAATGGTTGAGGTGTCTGGGGATTTAGCTCAGCGGTTAGAGTGCTTGCCTAGCAAGTTCAAGGCTCTGAGTTCGATCTCCGGCACCAAAAAAAAATATAATACATACATGTTCATGGGTCTCCTTTACTTAATCATTAAGTGTAGAGCTGACTTCCTATAAACCCTCCCTCTTCACTTATTCGTTACATAAAGACAAGAAGAAATCAAATGGCCAGAAGGAATGCCTAGGGTCAAGATCAAGGCAACCAAAAGAACGATCAGGTATCCAGATACCTATGAGCCCCCACTTGGAGGATGGGAAGACACTCGAACACCTAAACAAAAGGAGCTTGGGATAGAGCCCTCAGGGGTTCAGCTCTGAAGCCTCCTACCGCCTCACGGTAGCTATCCATCTTCTTTACCTTCCACCTTTTCCCTCAAAATAAACCGTCTTCTTTATTTTAAACTCTGCCTTCTTTAACTCATTTACTGAAGCTAGGAGTCACGTTCCGGGCAACAGCGTGTTCCAGAGATGAGGTGCGGTTAACAGAGCCACCCTGCTGTAACACAGACCATCAGATTTTATACCACCAGAATCCAAACTTCCTGACATCGCCTATGCTTACACACACACACACACACACACACACACACACACAACTTTTAACAATTTCCAGTCGGGTAAGAGTGCATTGTTCACAAGAATTTCAATGTTACTGGCTTCTTTCAGCTTTTTCTGCTTAGTAGCTCTGTGACTCTAAATAAAACTAAAGCAATCTACCTAGGTGTCTTAATCAGCAATATGGGATTAAAAGGAGTATCTACTTTACAAGGCCATTATAGTGATCATATCGCTGAATAAACGTGAAGGGCTTATAAAGGTAACTGACATTGACATTGTTATTATTCTCGAACCTGGGCGGTGAGAATTTTGGGTAAAGACGAGCAAGGAGCCTGAGAATTCTGCCCGCCGTCTCAAGGGTTCAACAACCCAAAACCTAGACTTGGGAAAGGGACGAGGAGAAGAACTGGGACAGGGAGGGATAAGAATTCCGTGCTGGCATCCTGTGTCCTCACAGCTCCCATGTGGCGCTCTTACCTGAGCCAGGCACTCCCTCTTGCTTCCACTGCTGCCGCTCAACCTCAGTAGAGAAGCCCCTCAAAACTGCCAGTTCCGGGGTCCACTTCACCCCGCACATCGTTGCAAACAAAATAAGTTCCTACAAGGGTCACACAAACATGAACAAAAAGTGAAAGGAGAAGACTCTAAAGTCAACGAGGTCTAGTTGAGACAGTTACCGTAAAGACATTAACAGAGCTACAACCCCATGTGCAGATATTGCCAAAGGAAGGCCGCCATGACAGCAACGCGGGGAAGTCTGGGAAAAATACACTCGCTCCCTGGACCAGCTTCCGCCTAGGAGACCAATCCAAGCCTGGATGCTGAGCATGCTCGGTTGTATGCTCCGCCCCGAGGCTGGCTCAGGTCGGACAGGGGGCACGGTCTAGCTCAGCCACACTTCCAAGAGGGCGTTTCTGGACTCGGGAAACCGGTGAAGGAGGTGGGAGAAGGAGGTGGGAAAGGTCGTTTCGCCCACCCAGCCCTGGGGTCAAAAGACAGCTCACCGCAGAGGTCTTGGCCAACAGCGGCATCGCCGGGTTTATTTGGATGAAAATCTTCTTGACCTGATGAAAATCATAGTCCTCCGCGGCCAGCGCACGTGGGTCCTTCCTGCCACTGACTGGCACCTTTCCCGGGAGTTAGCGACTCTGAAGTGGAGTTAGTGAGCCCAGCCCAGAACCTGGGTCTTTATTTTTTTGGATGAATGAAAACCCATCTGGTTTTGACGCTGCTGCTACATAACTCAGAAATCTCGGCTGCTGGAAAGGTTGAACGCTGTAGAACAGCGAGCCCAATAGTGGAAAAGAGAAAGCTCCAAGGTGACAGACAAATCCACCCCTGAATGTTGCTGCTGAGCACGGGGAATCCGAGGCTCTGAGAGCTGGAACTCGCCAGGAAGGGCTCTGACCTAGAGCTTGACTTCTGCACTGCAAGACGCACTGCACCGCACCATGCAAGATCCAGGAGCGCTCTGCGAGGGTGATGTTGCCCACGCAGGATTCTGGGAGGAATTAAGTGCACCGCTCTCTGAAAAAGCCTGGCACAGTATCCGACTTCAAAGAGGAAGCTAAATAATTCTCTTTTTATTTTAAATTAATTTTTCAATTGTCACTTAATTCTTAACCCACTTTCTTCCTCAGTACCCAGAGTCACTCCGGTCTGTGCAGTGATGTGTGTCTGTAGTCCCAGGTGCTCAGGACGCTAAGGCAGAAAACTCACTTGAGCCCAAGAGTTTAAGGCCAGCCTACACAAATTAGCAAGGTTCAATCTCAAAAAATTAAAAAGAGTAAGAATTACCTATGACATCCATGAGAACTACATGTTCTTAAGTCCTCTCTGGTTCTAATAAATCAGACTGTGGTGCCCTACGCCCAGAAATCTGCATTTTAATGAGTTCCTTAAGTGTTCATCACATCCATTGGATGTTTGAGAATATGGGTATCTACCACATGCCTAGTTAAGTGGCAGAATCAGCTCCTCTCGCTCTCCGCATGACCTGTTAACACTCAGACAAATCCATTTCATTTCCATTGACTACTCTGAATGTTGGTGCAAAGTAATCTACAAACATCATTACAAACGGTAAATGTTTCAAGAGTCCTACTGAGGTAGGAATAGGGAGTGGCTCGAGCTAGCTGGGAAGATGGGCGTGACCTGAGGGAATGAGCTAGATTTGAAGTCAGCCTGGGGCGCGAAATCCAAATGCCCTCTTCTCACAGGATCGGGAAAACTCTCAAGAGAACTGAGTTGGGATAAATAGAAATGATACCACGAGTTTGCTCTCCTGCCCCTCTCTTGCCCTCTTGCTCCCTAACTCCATGCCCTAGCTTCTCTAACTCCATCCTTAAACTCGCTCCCCCTCCCTTTCAGCTCCCTAACTACCCGGGAGCGGCGATTTCTTTCACGGCTGGTTTCCTTTTCTTTTGTTACTTAAATAAATTTCCTCCTTACGTCCCTCAATTCGGCCATTGAATTGTGTGCTTGCGCAAAAAAGAACCTGAAAAAAACTCCCTCCCGTCCGTAATCACAGCCGGTTCTAGCCAGATAACACTACTGTCTTCATAAATGGAACTGTGAAGTTACTGTGGGTGGTGTTATTTCCATGTTTACCAGAATATGAGTAACATTTGTCACAGAAAATGAGTAGGATGTCATTCAACAAAGACTTCTGCTTTCGGAACTTTAATGACACTTACCCTGTCTACCTTCCCATTAAATAGAATGTGATCTATTTTCCCAATTCTGTTGAAATCAGCTGTGAAGGATAGCTTAAGTCATGTGAAAAGGTAGGTTCCGTTGCCTATGAATATCAAAGCATTTATATGATTGCATCATTTTCCTATACAAGATTAAACTTATGAGTGTTTGACCAGAGGGGGCTTTGAAACAAGACTAAGTAAAATTTGAATAAGCAATTTCAGCCAACTCTAGACTTCGAGGAAAGAGGATAATTAATTAGATAATCGATGTGTGTACTTAATGTTAAGGAACACATTTTTAAGGACTAAAGAAAAGTGAATAGAGACAAAGATAGGCTGATTTTTCCCGTTACTTTTCTAAACAACTGTGATTGCACAAGGATATTGGAAATGCTGGGATTGCTAACATAAAGGGTAAAGTTGTGCAGGCCCTAGTGTCATACAGTTCCTAGATTCCCTATGTCTATGACCTGTATTCTAGAATGTCTCCAGAACATCTCAATTAACCACTTCCCCAATTTCCAAGAGTTCACTGATGCAGAATTAAGGAGAGTTTTGTTTGAATGTAAAATCTGAGCTGCCTCTGGCCAGGTTAAAAAAGAAAAACCCTGCATTTAATAAAGATCTCTGAGAACAGGTAAAGACAAGGATGTAGTGATTAATCGTAGCTGCCCATAAGGATTGGGGGCACCTGCTAGAATCAAATCATGGTTGACCAGAAGGAGGGGTAGTAAGACAGATCAGTAACCTGTTTCTTTCTCTTACACACACACACATCTGAAAGATGCTCTTTTCCTAGCAGCTGGCAAATTGTTACTAGATGACCAAGTAATAATGAGAACGATCGAGTACCAAGCATATGGTCCAGGACACAGATGCCAAGAAATGGCAGAAATTAATATTTGGGTGTTAAAGATGTCTACTTTAAGGCAGGAGAGATTATAGTTTCCCACCGTAAAGTCAGAAGGCGCATCATCAAGGAGCAAGATTTTCCCCAACTGCATGAATTATTCTCAGGGAACTGTCCTTCCATGACTCTCAACCCAAGGTGATCCCTTCAGTTCAAAGATTAAAATGGGCACAGAGACAACTTGCTGGTAACTGTGTAAGGAAAGGAGGTCTGTAGGCAGGGAAAAAA
>PVJO010012502.1:0-55228 GCA_004026905.1 Hystrix cristata
TGAGAAACTACTTAGGTGGTTTCAGTGTCCTTTTGACAGCGCTCTATGTATCTTTGATAATATTATTGGTATTTTTGATGACAAATTTTTTTCTGGGTCCATTTAATGTGTCTCTTGCCTCAGGGGTAAAATCAACGTTTTCCTAGGGTTCTTTGTCTTGCTTAGTGCAACATAATATTTAGAGGCCACAATCCGGGTACAAGAGGTGTTCACTGATACAAAGTTGGCCATTGGTTTTTGGTCTTTTCTCAGGACAGAGCTAGGAATATTTTTAAAACATAAAATATAGCAATTCAAATTTAGTAATGTTGAGCTTTTATATATCTTTTTCCATTTTATATTTGTAGTTTCTTTTCCTGTATGCTAAGAATACTTAGCTTCATCCCATCTTACACTAATAGTCTCAGGATAAATATATCATTACTGAAACAGTTAAAGATTTTTATTTTACATTATATTTTGTCTTCAGTGTATATTTCAGTTGGCATATATGGTCAAAATATTGTGTTTGAAAGTGTCTTGGAATATTTCTTCTCCATGTTATCATGATACTAACTGGATATATATTTTGTTTCATTTGTTTGATTGTATTTTTAAATTTTAGGAATTATTTTGTAAAATTTTAACTTTTTTGTGTTAATGTAGATAATATTTACATGGTTTCAAAATCAAATCAAGAAATTAAGGTGTGTTTAAAGCAGTGTAACTTCTGCCATCTAATTCCTTTGCAAATAACAACTTTTTAATGTTACAAGATTTTGAAATGATGTCTAGGTATTATATTACATATGTAATATCTATATATTTATATACTTGTATTTCACTTTTAGACAAATCTAAGCATATGTGTTCTTTTTGTCTTCTTTCTTTCTTTTTTTGGGGAGGTGCAGAATCTTACTAAATTGCCCACACTGGTCTTGAAACTTGCATGAAGCTCATAATCCTCCCACCTCAGCTCCCAGAGCTGTTGGGATTACAGATGTGTACCACCAGGCTAAACTGACTTTTTCCTTTACTTTGTGTATTCATCAGCTTTCCCTTTCTTGGGATCACATACTGAAACCTGCAACTTACAAAAGTGGATTATTTGGCTTATGGTCTCGGAGGTTTCAGTCCATGGTCAGTTAGCTCCAAGGCAGAATCATTATAGTAGACAGGCACGGTGGAGTAAAGCTGCTCGCTTGATAGTGGCTGAGAAGCAGAACAGGGGAGCAGTGCCAGAGGGGAAGGGGCCAGGGACCATACATGGATTCCAAAATTATGCCTCCATGATACACTGAGACATACCTAGAAGTGTGCTTTACTAATCCTTCATGTGGCTCCCAAGCCAATCAAGTTGACTGCTAGACTTGGTAAACACACACTGTTTTCCTACTTATGATATTTTCTCAATATAACTCCATAGAGATATGTGGAGATACTCTTCATCCCTTTCCACAGTAACACAATAATCCATTCCACAGTTTATTTACTCAGTCTCTCTTGTTGAACATTTGTCTGGATCTAGTTTTTAGTTCCATGCTCTTACAAATAGTCTAGAAGTAAATATGTTGTTTATATGTATTGTTGCCAGTGAACTTTGGAATGGATTCTTAGAATTAGAATTGCTGGGTTGAAAGGTAAGTATGCATTCTTCCAAGTTCATTGGTCATGGTTGTGCTATTTTGCATTTCCACCAGAAATTTAGGAATGTAATTATTTCCAATTCACCTTTGGAATACACTATCTTTGGACTTCTGCTAATCTAATATGTGAGATTTGACACCTCACTGTGGCTTTAATTGTCACATCTCTTCTTATCAGTGAGGTGGAACATTTTTTTAGATGGCTAAGAACCATTCAAAAAAAATTTGTTTTTTGCTTCAATGGCTATTTTTAGCCCATTGTCTTTTATGAGGTTGCTGGGTATTTTTCTTCTAACATAGAAGCTATTAATATGCCAGGAACACTAAATCATTTCTCTGCTATACAAATTGCAATTGTATTTTCTGAGTTTGTCATTTGTCTTTTTGCCTTTTTCCTGCCCTTGTTTTTTCCCATGATTTTTGTAACCCATCTCATCTCACAAGGCATGACCAGGATGACCATGTTTAAGCATAAGGACCAACATGAAAACAACATGATAATCATAACAATGAGGTAGATCACTACAAATTCAGATTCAACAATGTTTTCATAATTGAGTTTGAATCTAATTCAACAGTCTAAAATATATTTTTGGTTAGGCAGAGTCAGAATTGTCTCTTTAGAAACTCATTTAAGCATTACTTTTAGCTCATCAATAGTACAATGTAAAGTCCTTTATGTACTTATTGAAATTTCAGTAAATAACATTAACCCCTTTGTCTGCGTTGCATTTGTACCCGTGATGAGAAGAATGCATTTATGTAGCTCTGTGTTCTGTGTTAGAGATGCTCAGTCATGCGCAGCCACAAGAAGTGGCAGATAAGAGGCTCAGGAAAACCAGCCAGGTTTATTGTCCTGGAGGCAGAATCACTACATGTTGAGTGAGGATCACATGGCAGTGGTGCCAAGGGAGTGGGCTCAATCATGCAGGCTGGGAGCAGAGACAGCCAGGACTCATGGGCTGTGTCTTTACTGGGGGTCAGAGCAGAGTACACAAAATTATGAGTGAGTTATAGTCAGGGGAAGAGGAGAATTCAGGGCAAAGTCCAGGCTTGCCATATTGGTGCACCTGCTCACCTGGAGAAAAGCACTTATAGGCTGTTTGTAGGAATATGAAGGCAGCAGGAGAATATAAAGTTTAATAATTTATGATAAGCTCTAATGTTTGTGCTGCTATAACAAAGTGCCACAAACTGAGTAATTTAAAAAGAACAGATTTTTTTCCATCACATTTCTGTAGGCCGGAAAACCTAACATCATGGCACCTGCATTAGTATCTGGTAAAGTCCCATTCCATGAACATTGTCATCCCACAGTGCATTATCACATGGCAGGAGGTAAAGGATGAAATGTGACAAATTTTCTCTGAAGCCTGTTTTATCAGGCCATTGATCCTTCCCAGAAGACCCCAACTAATAATAACACTGCAAGAACATGAAGTTTTCAACATAAATTCTGGAAGAGATATTGTGTTCAAACCATAGCATCATCAATTAATTCTTCTTCTCTTTGAGAAGTCCATCTCTACATTGGATATCCTGGACCTAACTGTGGGACCTTGCTTTTACTAAGCAAGACCTACATGAGAAGCACCTTTGGGAAGCATAAAACACTATAGGAATTTGGCATGTGTCATCATGCCAAAGTCTAATAAAAGTGATCAAGACCAGTTTCAAAATAGGAAATAATTTGCTGGTATTCTCTAAATAACTTAAAAATTATTACTTTCCCTTATTTATCCATAGCTTTCTTGACCTGATTTACCTTCCTGACAATCTCACATCTTATTTTAACTTTTACTCTGCTTGTATGCTTTGATCTTTCATCTTCCTGAAAAAAAAAAGAAGGAAAAAAGAAAGAAAGAAAGAAAAACACTCTCTGTGTGTGTACATATGTTTCTGAAGGGCAGAATTTGAGAGTGTGTGGAATATTCAAAAGATACAGGTTTTCATCTGAATGATTCAATTTTACCTTTAAGGCCGGTTTTAGAGCTCAGAACTCTCGACTTTCTTGGGGAGATTCTCAGATAAAGACAGGAGGTGAGAAATATCCATAAAGACTTTCTCTGGAACCATAATATAGGACAGAAATGCCACAGAATATCAAAGAAGCAACTACTGATTTTTCCTTTTTCTGAATCCCTCCAGAATTACTTAAAGCAAAATTTGAGTCTTTTGTTCCATTTTCTTGCATAGTCTCTTGCTTATGCACAGATTTGTCTGTCCCCAACTATTTTAATATCCTTTTTTTTTTAAAACTAAAAATGCCATTCTCTGGTCCTTGGAACCTGTCATTTAAGACACAATTCATGTCTTCCTTTCCCTGTAAACTTGTCCTCAATTAATTCAGTTCACCTTAATGCAGTTCTTTTACACAACTGAGCTCTATTGTGGTTTTTAATTAAACTGCCTTGTGGTGTATCACCAGACAGATCTGTGAATAAAGAGCCCAGAATTTTTGAACCTCAGAAGTTATCAAGTTTAAAACCTTCATTTCACTCATGAGGAAACCACAATGTAGAAATGAGGAGTCTTCACTGTTTGCACATATTTCTAGCTAGACAGAGTTAGAGAAGGGATGAGGTGGCTTGACCCCAGCCCGGGGCTCCTTCGCCACGCCACCCACGCTCATCTCCAACTCTGACATGAGCCCACTGTGCGTGGCTTCAGGCGGTTCATATGACCTCTCTTTGCTTCGGCTTTCTTGTTTAAAAAATAGGGCTAATATAAATCCTGGTCCTTTCATTTCAAATGTACTTTGTGGATCAGGGAAGACAAATGAACTCACATTTATGCGACTGGACCTAAAGTCATTTTGAAATAATAAAAGTCTACCCAAAGGTAATACACTGTTCTATTGAGCAGTCATGGACTAAGTTTATGTGGAATCAATATTAGTTAACAATAATGATACTGATAATGTAGCAAAGATGTCTGTGTATGTGTGATGCTGGAGGTGGCAAAGTAAGGACTAAAGCGAAAATTAAGCACAAAACAACAAAATAGAATACAAACTTGAACACCTCAAAATGACTCCCCAAGCACCCAAGGGACATGTAAGTTAAGGAAACTCTGTTAAGCAGAAGAGGGCCTTGTAAAACAATGGCCAGCGTATGGTGGATTAAACAGGCTCCAGACGTAAATTAAATCCCACTTGGAAACAGCTGAGTCCTCTCTAGAAATAACACTGTTCATAAGAACATAATATACGGTTCGTGCATGACGAGGAGAAGACACATGAACCCGTTAATTTAAAGAGTTTCAATCTCATTTTTATTTATATTTAAGCTTTTAATCCTGGAGTAATTAGTCATTACTAGTATTAAATGAGTACCTTGCTAATTGTGTATCCCAGAATGGAGCTGAGAGAGGTTTACACACTCACAAACTGGTCATAACTATGTTAATGATCAAATTCTCTGAAATGAGGACTGTTAGAGTGCTAATTAATAGTTTATAAAATTATTATTATTTTTTTCTTTTTAGTGAGAACAAACCACAGTGGAGGCTGAGACAGAAGCACTGAATGCAGGCTCGCTGGCATTTCTCCCATTAGGACGAACAGCTGCTGAGATGAGGCTTGTGTTCTGCATGGTTCTTGGGTCTCTCAGAGCGGTGGCGGGTTCAGGTGTGCAGAGGCAATAGAAGGTGTCCTCGCCCCAGTAGAGTGACTTGCCGGGTTTATGCTCGGACAATACAACCTCTCAGGTGCTGGAAATCTTCCCTTTAGCTCTCCTGCGGGAAAAATTTAAAAATTAAGGGTGATGCTGCAAACTCTTAATTTTAAAGTCATACAAACTTGACTTTACGCCATGGAAAAACTCGTGGGCCTCACGAAGTCTTGCAAAACTTGAGCTGTGCTAGTGAAATTTGTCCTTATGTTGTACTAGTCTTTTCCATGTGTAGTACTCACTGTCTCTCCTTCCTCTCAAAAGCCTCCTTTCCAGAAGGAAGCCAGTGAACATCCATATGTGTGGGTGACTGATCATAGAGCTTCCGCACCAGCATGGGCACCTTGTTGGGAAGACCAGCTCCGCCTCCTTGACCTTGGAGGCCTGCAGGCCTGGCGGTGAGCAGACTGGTGGGCAGGTGTCAGCCTCACTCACAGGGCCCGCTGTCACACAGAACCTTAGTAGCTGATGGGGGGGTCTATTGCCTAATATTTTATTTCAGCTCTTCTTCAAATAGTTTTTATTTTTTTGCCTATTATGAAATGAGAGGTGACCAATATTTATTTAAAAAAATTTTTTTGAGCTCTGGACAATCTTTATTCCCCCCAAAAATTCAACTTTAATGTTTAGTATCAAGATTAACAAGTATTTTGTGTTTTGAAATTTTTCTAGAGAAAAATCTTCTGGATAGAAAAATAAATATTTCTAATATAAATACTTCCAAGTCTGATTAGAAATTCCCTATGAGAACTGAAATTGAGATTTAGAGAATGTAATGATACTTGATAGTGTCATCTTTTGATCACACTTAGCACCGCTGCATCCCACACATCCTTCGGAGATGGTGGTTGCCCCGGGGGCTGGCACTAGCCCCTTTCTCCTAGTATTATGTGGGGACCAGTATTGACACGCCTGATGAATGATGATGCTCTGGGGTCTGTCACAGTGTCTTTGTGGCCACAGAGGGTGAGACCTAATGTAGCCCAGTGTTTAGGGAAAGCTTGCCTGGAAAATAAAGTTTTATTCCAGAGGTATAACAAGTTCCTCTTTTAATCAATTCTCCTGAAACCCTAAAGTAAGGCAAGGTTTCTGCTAAGCCACCACAGCAGCAGCAGATTTCTACAAGAGACAGAGGGTCTTGGCAAGAATGAATGCTAGACATAGCCTTCAGGTGCTCACACACATTGGAGGAGTAGTGCGAGAAGAAGAATAGGAAGAAAAAGGTACAAATTAATGCACCTAGAAAATAAAATTACAAGTAAAATAAATCAGATACACAAGATCAAATACTGCCTAGTGTCTCTCATTTGAGTAATGCAAAGTACAAACAAAGAGCAAAATAAAGGACGAACAGAAGGAAATGAGGAGCTAGATCCCTTGCAATAGGCAAGTGGCTGAGGAGACTGATGGGGGGAAGGGCAATTAAGAAGATTCAAGGTGTGTCATGTACAGGTATGAAGGACAATGTATATCAACATTGCATGTTATAAACATGAGCTAAGATAATAACAACAAGAATGAAAATGGGGAAAGGGGATTCAGAGATGGAGGGAGGGGGGTGAGTGGAAAGGAGATTAAAAAAGGGAACGAGCTGTTTTATACACATGTAACTACTCCCCAAGATGAATGTAAAGGTCACGTTTGCAAACACATACTAAAAAAAGGTAAAAGAAAGGAAAAATGGTGTATCTGAGTCACAAAACCTCTGTATTCGTATAGTCTGGAGATTCAAGTTCAAGTTTGAGTATTAGAAACGCAGAATGAAAGGTTTTCATAGAATCTACTTTTTGCTGGAAGCTGCCAACCTCTTTCTTCTTCATGCCCTTGGAGAACAAGGTCTGATCAGCGCTGTACTCCATCATTCTTGATGATGTGCTTGTGGTAGGTAATGGAGGACCAGGTGAGCGCCATACACCATCCGTACAAATTGGCAGGGCCCTTCTCGGTGGTCACGTGTTACCAAAGCCTCGCTCTCCTTTCCTGGCATCCATATTTATGACTCAATGTTTGTTTGTTTTTTTTTAAATCACGTCTACAGAAGTTTTCACTCACATATTTATACTCCTATTTCTAGGGCATGTTTCATAAAACTTTCTAGAGGACGTTGTCCTTTAAGGTAAGTGTTTGTATATGAATTTTGGAGGGGGCTGGAGAGGGAGGAGTATATCTTTGTTTTTTTTCTTTGAACTTGAACACATAGGGTATCTTTTGACATCTAATTATCTGACTTTCAAAAACAGCTTTTATTTACTGGGCAGTAAAACAGTGAAATGTTCAATTATGGCACCCAATTAAGCAAATTTTTGCTGTGGTTAGCTAAAGGGAATGGGAGTTTTATTTATTTTTCTTCTACTATAACTTCTTTTTATCTTGACAAGTGGTATCACTAATCTGGTGATATTTTATACCAACATGATAAGAATGAATTTTATAAACTTAACTTTTAAGAAGTACACATAATTGAGTTTTCTTCCTTTTCTGTTGTTTTATTCCTATATGTTCTCTATTTCATGGCTTTGCTTTTTACTGCCTTCATTCTACAGGCAGTTAAATATATAGTCAGCTTTGTGTAGAATTAATATCCAAGATGCTGGGATAATGTAAATTGCTCCTAACAATTGATCACAATTCATTTTAAATTAGTGAATTCATTTAAATGAATTAATTGGGTCATTATTTACATACGGTTGTTTCTAAACTTTATTGGGAATAAAATAACAAGCGTTGTCTCTGACAATTTCAGTGTCTCTATAACTTAGGACGAGAGATGACCCATTTTTTTTTCTTGCCTCATATTATAGTTCTATAATTTCCCCACTTATTACTGCATAGGAAAGTCAACTTGATGTTGAGTTATTGGCAAATAAATGAGAGTGCTTGAATTGTAGCATTGTGCAGTTCAGAGAGAGTTGCATTTTGTCATGTGGTAAAAGGATGTGAACTTTTCGAGTAAGGATAATGCAAATATGTAAGTCAAACCTGGAGAAAGACAGCAGTAGAAGATCCGTGTTTTCCCCCGATCTGACCTCCATCAGCTCAACTGGTCACTCCCATCTTTTAATTCTCTTTGTCTCTGTACTGTATTCCTAAGCACTTACTGTGGTATTGTTTATTTTCAGTTTATATGCATTGGTCTTTACTTTTTCCCCAAATAAACTCTTTAAGGATTAGCACCAATTAAGATTATTTTATGATATCTCTCAGGACCAGGCTCAATTGTAGGCAAGGGTAATTGTCAAATAATCTAATAATCAGCATGCTCTAAGAATATGGAAATTGATCCTTTGTGCTTCAGGCTGGCAATAAAACAGGTCTTGGATGCCCCTGCTCTGCCTGATATTGACCCTTTCATTACTGGGTTTGAGAACATCCAAGAGTTATACGAGGAGGCCTTGGAATAGCCAAGGTCAGTGCTGTTTCTAAGTCAGTTTTTAAGTATTTATTATCTTACCGTGGGTGAACTCTCAACCCCAGACAAGGGCGAGTTTTATTATTGTTGGTGTTCAGACTTTTCCAACTTCAGCAGGCTGTGCTGAAGCTGTGTGTCCTTTTAATATTCAAATCATTGAGACTAGCTTCTATACTGCAAGGAGCACAGACTCGATGTCCCTAGAACTCAGGCGCCGGCCCTTCTCTACGTGTCTCTTGTGTCAGACTGGATCTAGGAGAGCCAGGGAACCACACATTGTGAAAATTCTTCTGCAGATAAATTTGGGACTGAAATCTTTGCAGTAAGCTTTCTTTTTCCATGTTTGTCAAGAAGGAAACAACCTGACAAAAAGGGGAAAAAATATAAAGTCAAAATGACAGGCAAGAAATGAAAGAATTGGGCCAGTAGTGATGTCTAAAATGTTCTACTTTTGATTTTCCACGTAGGAAACACTTAAAATTGATTTTCAATATTTCCTTCAATATTCTTAGCCAGTGCTGTCTGTTTCTTGTGACAGGATGGATGTCCCACCTCATTCCACTCTCCCACCTCCTCTTTCTCTCCCCTCTTTTTCATGTAGTTAATACCAGGTGTCCTATTAAATATATTCTAAAAAAATTGTTTATTTGCATATTAATCCAGCTACAACAGAGGTCCCTAGAATACACAAGGGTGGTTGAGTTTAGGAATAACTTAACAAGGGGCTAATTTGAGCCTTAGACTGTGGTAAAATGTGAAGGAACATTTCATAGGAGAAAGCTTCTACTTTTACATAAGTCTTTAGAACTGGGTCCCAGGAGGAACTGTTGCTGTGCACCAGGGCTGCCAGTTATGAGCTGTAAGGTTAAAGACTCACCTACTGCAAATGTTTGGGGGAGTCAGCCAGCCACTCCCTGGGGCCTTCCTCATGACTGTGTCCTATTCTGGGCTGGTTAGCTCAGTTGAATGCAACATGGTGGTGATAAGTCAGTGGGGCTATATAGATCAAGCTCATGTGATCTATTTAATTTTTTACTCTCAGAGAAAAACCATTTCCAACTCCTTATTCATTAACTTAAAAATATGTAACACTGTCCTAGGGAGAACAAACTAACACCATGAGACTATAACTGTACACTCTACGAGTCACCCCTTCCCTTCTGGAATATAAATGATACCTCAGTATGCGTGATGTGTAATATTTAGGTATTAGATGCAGTTTAATTGGATGGATATAGCAAGAGAGTTTACAACAGTCTTGGGGTCGCTTTAGCTACTGTTAAGTAGGGCTCAGCGAGCCTGTTACTGAGCACCCCATTGCAGTTCAGTGATCTGCAATCAGTTTTAGTGATCATGAGATCACTAGATATGATTGGTATCATCAGTCATTGGACAGTATGAGCCATACCCTGGATAGCTATGGTTAGGGCATTGGTTTCAGCTTTACTAGAGACTGTGCTGTGCACTTTGCCCGGCTTCATTAGCAGGGGCTGTTTCCTGCTGCCCAGCCTTTTTGCTGTCCCAGGGCATAACCTTGATTCTGTACCCACGTCAACAGTCAACGCCACTGCAGCAAGTGCTGCTCTGAAAACCTTTAGACCTTGAGAAATGGCAAAGCCTGTGAATTAATGTTACTTTATTAGTCAGCTTTTTGTTACTGGGATAAAATACCTAATAGGAACAACTCAACAGAGACAAAGCTTGTTTTGGTTCATGATTGCAGAGATTTCAGTTCATGGTCTGCTTGCTTCAAGGCAGAAGTGGCATGGGAAAAGGGCACGGCGCAGGAAAACTGCTTACGTCATGGCAACCGGGAAGCAGAGAGACAGAGATAGAGCCAGAGGAAAAGGGGCCAGGGCCCAGATCTGTTGCCAAGGTCATGCCCTGGTGATCTATCTAGACACGCCCGGAAGTGAACTTTACTAATCTTTAGGTATATCTTGAACCAATCAAGTTGACAACCAAGATTAATCCTACATCTCCTTCTTTAGAGAATGTAACACTATTTCTCCATGTTGTTTTGAAATTTTCAACTGTAAAACTGCTGTAGGTAATTTGGTTCTAAACCTAGAGTGGGTACAACCCAAATTAGAAGAATTCCTCCCATTAGTTACTATGAAAGCTTCATGACAGGAAATGCTTAAGTGCTAATCTATATTGGCCAAAGAGCTTTACCAGCTTACAATCATGTCCTTCCATGATAATTCACAGAGCAGAGTGAATTATCACCACTATATTTGTGACCTGAACTTATTGTTGGAGACCATTACGGCTAAGAATTGTGTCTCAGGTGGTGGCTTCATTTGTCTGGAAGCCAAGGTTGCTCTTGAGAGCTCTTCATCTATATGTTGGCTTTATACACTAGAAATAAATGAACAACAGCAACAACAACAAAAACTCGACTCTGTTCTTTAGTCATAAAACTTCTGGACACAACCAGGCCACTAGTGCTTTTTGCAATTAACCAAGAAGAGACCAAGCAGAGGGAGTGCTAGGGCCTCGTCCTTTGTGAGGGTGAGGCAGGCCTATGTGACAGGTAGTAAGCTAAGAAGCAGGAAGTCTGGGTTTTGCTGAACAGGAAGCAGGAAGTGCTGTTTTCCACCACACATTTCCTTCTGCCTCACTTTTTAAAACCGGCTGGTGTGCATAATAACTAAAGAATTGGAAAAAATGCTGGAAATTTTTGGTCTCTTCCTTAAAATGATTCCAAGTACTTTATAAACATAAAAATAATTGTTTGCCTCCTGATTTATTAACAGGCCCAGATGAGAGCTCATCTAATCTCACTGTCACTCTGCTTCAGGAGGTACCTTTTCATGGCCGCGTGCTCCATGTCCTGTGGGCCTTTTGCAAGGTAACTGTAGATGCTGGAAACACCAGCCTGCTTTTCCCTTTCTCCTCTTCCTACTCTAAATGGAACAAGAATGTTGCAAAAGTCTCTTATATATAGCTCTTTGGTTGTCTGTTTGAATAACTTATTTCATATTTAATCTGATTTCACCTGTTTAAATAATGTGGAAGGATAGAATAAGGTGTGAAAAAGTTTGAAGTTGGAATATGAAGGTAAGAAGAAAGTGAAAGGAAAAGAGGTGCTAATTTGTAGCATATAGTATTTGTCAAAGCTTATAAAACTCCTAGAAAGCCTGTCATGTCTCCAGGGAGTGATGAATTCGGTAGGATTTTAATTCTCCTAAGGACTTTAAAAAGTCAATCAGTCTGCAGTGGGACTAGTCTCTACAGCTGTGCTGTCTCTTTAGTTAGCTACTAACTACATGTGGTTATTCAAATTTAAACTAATTAAAATTAAATTTAATTTAAAATTCAGTTTCTTAGTTGCATTCACATTTCATGTGCTCAGTAGACACATGTGGTCAGCAGATACAGAATTGGACATTGTGTAGGTAGAACATTTCTGTCACTGCCAAAAATTCTGTTGTACAGTGTTCTAAAGAATTTGAGCGTCAGAAGCTTCACTAGGGTGAAAACCACTTATTAGAGAAGCGCCTAGTACTTTTTCTGGAAATATTTTTTTGGCTTAGTGTTGGAACAAGAACTACTGCTCAGGTATTTCTGATTATAGAATATGTTAGATGAACATTTCTTCATCAAAACGATGAGAGAAATGGGAATGGAAGATGTGTTGATGTCATTAAAATGCCTCATATACATGTTAGACATTAAATACCACCTTTCTCAAAACACAGAAGGCCTACGAGGGAGGCTTTGTGATTTTATCCTCTTTTACAAAAAGGGGAAGACCAGGCTCCATAATTAATAAGTGGAAAAGAAGAAGTTCAAATTCAACTTTGAAATCTATTTAGTCTCCATAACACACACACACACACACACACACACACACACACAGATTTATTACATCTTAGAATAAATAACACCCTCATTAGTATGTGCCAGAGCCTAAGTATGAAGTATTTGATTTGCTTTTATATGACTTGTGTGCTCCTAAGAACAGGATTAAAAATAATTGCTATCAAAGCAGGAATTGAACAGAATTTGCCATAATTAAAATTCCTTTTACCACTTAGAAAATCCTCCCTTTAGGACAAGATGAGAAGCATTCAAGGTAAAATGCATGTAGATTAATACATTCTTCAAAGAGACTGAAGTAAGAAGTATGTAAAAGAGGAAACAGCAAAAAAATTCAGCCATTTGCTCTAATTTCCTGGTAGTGAGGAGCTCTCGTGTTCTTGTCATGCACAGCTTGAGAAATTCAGTTCTCAAGTAAACCAGCTGGGACACATAGAGCGGAAAGGCCAACACATCTGAGATGTATGTAAAGACTCGCTTAATTTCAAATGATTAAATGGCTGAGATACAAAGACTAGAAGCCTGCAGCTAGTCAATCCTTTTCTTATGAACAAGGTAATGAAAGATCTTTTCACCAGAAGATGTCAGACCATAGCTCTCCACAAGGAACTTACTTCTACAGCAGTGGAGTGTTCTTACAGATTCTGAACTCAGCCTATTTGATTGTTCAGAGGTTTTGAGAGATGGTACAGTATAGTGGTTAGGGAAACTGGCGGAAGATAGATGGATTTTTGTCTGAATTCTAACTCTACTCCTTGGCTGGGCATGGGTAAGTGATTTAACTTCTTTGAATTTTGGTACTCTCATCTCAAAAGATGGAGACAGTGTAGTTCTTATCTCACAAAGTTATGGTAGGGAACAAATATGCGTCTATATTTAAATGTTTTGATTCTGGTTTTCTAAAGACTCAGAGTTCATCATTATTGTTATCATTAGCAATAAGTGATTTTTATTGAAACTGAACTACTTCAGTTACTTAGAACCCATTAATTTTATCTGGTCACCAGAATTCACATAAAAAAATTGGTTCTACCATAAGGCAATGGGGCCAATATATCAACCAGATCTAGATCTATGCACCGTTCCTACTAAAGTTTGCTAATGTGATGTTACTCACAGTACCCTGCTGTTTTCTACATTAATAATCAATTTTTTAAAAAATGTGACAATGAAAATAATATCTACAACTATAGATATAGCATGACAGTACCAGAGTGTAATAGGATAATTACTTCATGACATTTAAATAGTTCATGTTTGTTAATGAAAAGTGTGGACACTTAGTTCCTTCAAAAGTAAGGACCTCCACATTTGGAAGAGTAGATTAAACATATTTTCCTCCATTACTTCCCCTGAGTGCAATGAAAAATCCTGCATATTATGTAAATAAGAAACCTAAAAAGACTTAAAAGTGGAGAGAAGATGACAGACCAACTGGGAAACTTGTGGCCCATGGAATGACAAGGTGGTGTATTTCCCGATTTTCTTTTGGGGATTTTATATATCACAGACGGAATGCTAGAGATGCTGACAAATCAAAAATATGAATGAGTTCAGACCACAAAAGTCCGACCAAAGGCTGCCTTCTCCAGCCAAGAGACTAGACAGACAATGAGAGGTCCTTACCATTTTGCAGAGATGGTAACAGCAAAGGCCCAGCAGAGAATAAAGACTTTCACTATGTCCAGCAGTAATGGGGCCTAGCCTTCTGCCCTGTGGTTTCAGTAGAAGCAGAGTAGAGTCTAGTGCAGAAGCACTTTTATTCCTCCAAGCCAAGGAAATATTGGCAGAGGTGGCGTGGAGAGCTGGAAATCCCACTTCCACCCTGTAGTAATGAGGTGTGACTCCCATTCAGATTACAGACAATAGAGGTTGAGTAGGAAACATGGACTTCCATCTCCACATGGCAGTAATGAACTGACATCTCTCTTCTCATCCCCTGATAAACTGGTATGAGACCAAGGCAGCTAAAGCATGAGTTAAATAAGATCTAGAGCTTCTTAACATGACATCTAAAATGTACAGGTTACCATGGAAAATCACTCTTACTGCAAATCAAAAGAACTCTAACTGAATAACAACAATCGATAGATGTCAACAGTGAGATGACAGGGATGTTAGAATTATCCGGAAAAAAGTAAAAGTCATGATGAAAGTGCTTCACCAATAAATATGAACAAACTTGGAACAAATGTAAAAGTAGAAAGTGTCAGGAAAAACAGGACGTCTCAAGAAAAGAACACACAGGCCTGAGAGTGTGACTCAGGAGAAGAGGCTTGCCTGGCATGTGTAACACTCTGGGGCTGATCCATAGCACCGCAATGACACAGGAGAGAAGTACAGAGAAAGGAAAAGAAATAGAAAATATAAGAAGAAACACATGAGAGTAAATAAAATAATCAAACCAAAAGGTTTAGTAGATGAACTCAGCAGAATGGAAAAGAAAGTAGAAAGAATCAGTTGATAAAAACCCCTCAAAATGGCTGTCAAAGTCAGGAAAAAAAAATACCTTGGCATTTTTGACAAAAGTCCGGAATATGGGGCTGGGGATTTAGCTCAGAGGTTAGAGTACTTGCCTAGCAAGCAGCAGGCCCCGAGTTCAATCTCTGGCACCAAAAAACCCCCCCAAAAAACAAAAAAAACAAAAAACAAAAAACAAAACAAAACAAAAGTCCGGAATACGTGAAGCCAAAGAGAAAGTTTCTGTAATAAGAAAAAAATGCATATTTATGTGTACATATTATTTATATTTATATATAAAGAGGTGCGAAGACACAAATTAAGAGCAAATACCCTATTTGCCATCAGAATTTGGCTTTATCTCCCTTTGCCTGTGCATCCTCCTCATCATCCTTTTTAGCATCGTATGTCACTTGTCTTGACATGTAGTTTGTATTTAATATCATAACAATTTTGTGTTGTGGTCTGATCTCAGCTTAACATTTTGGCTAACATCTTCCTGTGTCATCATCTTGGTTACTTACAGACGTGACCTTTCTTTTACACACATAAACACACACACACACTTACATATGATTGACAGATTGTAACAAATGACACAAGTTATTTCATTCCTATTCCACACACATTCCATAATACTCAGAAATATTATTTCTGCGGCACTCTTTACTCTGTGGTGACACCATTAAAATGTGTCATGGTTGAAAAAGCAGAATCTTAAACAACTTGAGGATTTTCCCACAAAATTCCTAAAAACTACAGGAAAAATATAATAATTCACATTTTGGTATAGTATTAAAGTACACAAAGCTTTCTTATATTGACTATTTTTCCAGAAAAAAGACAGTTTGAAAGGCAGATGAGTTTACTAATAATCAATAATAAGGAATTTTGGAGAAACTGAATAGCTGGCTTATGGTCACACAGTGGAAAACCAACTAATGTCCCCAGTCTCTGATCTCACGGCCCCTCTTCTTACTCTATAACATATCCTCTACCTTCTTCCAGGTGTGTGCTCCAGTACGTAGTTGAAATAAATTTGGGGCCATAGTGTAAAGGACAGGAACAGGACCATATAATTGTTGTTGTCTTCATTGATTACTGTTTATTGTCTTTCACCTCTTATATCTTCCCTGAAAAAGAAACAAGGACATTGTCTTATTCATCTCATATCTAACACATAATAGACACTGAATAAATATTTGAATGAATGGATGATTGAATAAATAAATACAACCTACAAATTAGACTTCACAGAAAAGAGAGCAGGAGAATGGCAAGGTAGGAGTTAAGTCTGGAGCAACACAAGGACATCAGCTGTCGGCCTTATGTCTCATTTGTGGACACCCAATTGATCTGTTCTCTACTGGGCAGCAGCAAGCTCTAAATAGTACTACCAGACTTCCTAAGGGGAAAAACAACTACAGGTACCCTTTTGTGTTAGCGTTTACAATACACTTTCTTAGAAAACTCTAAAATTGAACTTTATGTGATCCAAAGATAGTGGGAGAACTAAATGGTTTGAGATGTGGATCTAAAAAGCGCCCTTTACAACACGAACCAAATGCTGGCTATCACATCTGGAGCTTATCTTTTAGCTCGGTCTCCTTTAAAAACTAAAATATTTTAAAAAATGAAATTATTATATAAATATATATTCAATGTAAAAAGTTTCAAGGTATAGAGAGGTAAATAGAATAAAAAAGTGACCCCCCCATTTAAAACAAGAATAGTGCCTGTCTAGTACTCTGTAGTATGGATGAAATATGATTTGGCCATTGAGCTTGACATAATTTTTTCTTATGTGACAAACAATAAGGCCATCAACATTCTCTCACCCATGGCTGGGTGTAAATATAGAAACATTTTTGCAGGAGGGATTTCTAGAAGTAGAAGTTCGGAGTGGAATAATATGTCCATAAATAGTTTTGATACTAAGTTTAGTTATAATAATAGTCCATAATACTAAGTTTCCTTCTAAAAAGCTGTATCCATTTATAATACCATTCATTTCTCATACCCTTGAGAAAGCTGGATATTGTTTTAAAAATCTTTAAAATATCTATCACTGTAGGTCTGTCTTCCACAGCAATTCTTTACCAAGATCTTAGTCAATGTTCTTATTTTATGTAGTCAGGAGGATCTATAAAATGGGATCATAAAACCTAGTTCCAGAGAGTTGTGGAGCTCAAAGAGAGAATGAATGTGGAGTGTGATTGTTGTATATTCTTGTGGAAACCCATAGTGAAATCACGTACACAAACAGCACAGAACACCACTTTCAAACATTTAGAGATGACGTTCTTCCTCATCCAAGACTGCCCGTGAGCGTAGATTGTTAGCTCTTTAGAACCACAAAGACCTCAAGCGTTTGCATACGATCATTAACATGTCAGGGTGGAGTGGTCCGTGAGGTGGGACTGCAGCGCTCGCCCACATTCATTTAGGCTGCTTGGGAGCTCTGGATGGTCTACATTTTCTGTCTGTAGTTTTGCAGAATACTAGAACTCTGAGAGTTATTAGAATCACTCACTTGTTTTTGAGAAATGTAATAGTAGACTAAAAATACTGATGCTGGATGCGTGCTTCCTCTTCTTACCTGAAAATGTTGGTGTCATGGAACATAGTCATGAGTCAGAAACCATTACTTGCTTTGAAACTTAATTTAAAAAACCTCCATGAGACAAAGATCCTGACATTCTGCCTCCTCACAGAGGAGGGAACAGGGAAATAGCTGTTGAAGCGCGTGTTTGGGCCGTATGTGCCAATACTGCTGATTTCCTGTGCAGGCGATAGGCTAGCTGTGATTCTGGGTGAGACACTCTTGACTCAGGCTCCAGCCCCTCTCCGATCTGGGGGCACTCACAGAATGAGTCCTTTCATTGTCCTTGTAGAGGTTACGCAGAGGACCCCTGCTTTTCCCATAAGCTTATCGAGAGATATTTATAAAGATCTGTTGTGTGACAAATCTTGTGCTATGTTCCTAAGTTAAAAACAAAATTAAGAATTAGTCCTTTCCTGCAGACTATGTTGTACAAAGCAATCAGCAAACAATTTAACATTTTGTGAGCATGGCCGGTACAGGTCAATGTTATGTTTTTAAACTTTCCCTGGCATTTCCACTGTGGCCACATTGCTTAGGTGCTGATTTTCTCAGACCCATAGACTCCATCTGCAATTTTCCGTTGTTCTAAAATAAATGCACGACCACAATATTAGTCTTTATGAAATTTTTGTTAAAGCTTCAAAGGCTACCTACTTACCAAAGTTTAAACTTCAAATTCTTTTTTAAAAAAGTTTTCTTTTTAAAACAAGGTTCCTTGTTTAAAACTCATTTGCAATTTAATATTTTATGCTACCAGAACATATTTTGCTACATAATTAAAGTTTATTTAGTTTTTGAGTATCCTACTTTTTTACTTTTTATGAATGCAGGGGTACCTCGATTCGTGAATACTTCTGTTTGTGATCAATATGGTTCGCAAACAAGCATTTGACAGGCTTTTGTTTTTATTTGTGAACTCTGCAACAGGCACTGAACCCGACTGCAGTCATCTTTCCCGCATGAACACAAATGTGGCTGTCTATTCTGGAGTTGTGGGATGAATTAAGTTCGTGAACCGAGGCACCACTCACTGTATGTTTACAATACACGATAAATGCATTCTTTGTGGGGAAGTGGTATGTGTATACTTATACACATCCTGAGTTCAAATTCTTAACACTTTTAATGCAAAAGACTGCCTTTCTCACCAGGCCTTCTTGTCTTTACACTGCTTTTGTATTAAGTTTGTTCATCTGATTCTGTTAGTCTACTCACAGATTTGCCAATAGAGCAACAGTTTTCTTCTGTAGCAGTTCTGCTTTTCAGAAAAATTCTTATTTCAAGGATCCTCGAAAGTATAGCTACTTCCAAGAAAGCTTTTTTGATTACTAATGGCAGTATTTCTTCCTTTTGTCCTTGAACTCCCACAGCCTTTGGATCGCTCCTCTCATCCTTAACCTCCCGATGCTTTAGGTAGAGATTATTATGTCCTGGCATGGCGGAGGATGAAGACAAAGGGTTCTCCTCTCTATCTCCTTCCTAATGACAGTGACTTGTAAATCCCAAAGAGCAATGTTAAATTGGGGAATGATATAAAAATATAGGGGCTCAGAAGAAAGGGCTTTTGCTATAAATTGAGTTAATTAAGACAGCTGTAAACTTGAGACTGAGTGTTTCAGGATTCCCCCGGGTCATCGCTCCATCTCCCTGTTTGTGGGGCTTCTCTGTAAGAACTTGATGTCCTCCTCAGTGTGCTTGGAGTCTAATGCAGCTCAGGTCCAGCTGTCACCTAAACATGGTGCTTCATGGATACGGTCGTTTGAGATCTAGTTGAGGGCACAGCACAGCTGCAGAGCATTTTATGGGCCCATTTTATACAGTGGGGTTCCTCATTTTCAAAGAGACTCATTAAAAATTTTATTAAACTATTAAATGTCTACAAGGAGCTTTTGTGGCAGTAATTGCAGATGCTGTCTTAGGAGGGGACTGTTCCATTTCCATAGAGCAGATTTTGTTTTTAGCTTTCTCCAAATGTAACTGCCTAAGTTTTAACTTAGCCCTTTTGAGGAAAAAAAAATATTCTCAGTGTAATGATTACTATTTGGGAAGTCTGTTTCTCTCTTGAGAATTGACTTACTCCAGGGAGAATTGCTGCTTTGTGTGGATTCTGGTAACATTTCTCCTCTTCTTCAAGAGACTAGGTTCAGAGGGGTGACCATGGGCTTCGTGGACATTTGAGGGGAGGCATTTTCTGGGACTTTTCCAAGGCTGCCAGAACTTTATTTGAGTCTGTCTTGAATCAACAACATAGCAGAAGACATTAGGGAGCATGGCAAAATGCAGACAAACCTCCGGATGCTTACCAGGAGCAGAGGGGGACAGATTCCAGGGCATTCTCCATACCAGGGGAGAGAGGAACAGATTCTAGTACATTCCAAGCACATTCCTGCCCCAGGATCTTTGCACCTACTCACCTCCTTTTTTTTCTTTTTTAACCTGGCTACTCTTCCTTCAAATATCTGCAGGTCCGCTTCCTCACTTCATTTTATAATCTGTTCAGAGATGACTTTATCAGTGAGGGCTTTTTTATTCACCCAAAAGAAATTAGAATCCCACTTCCTGACCTACCCCTACTCCCCCAATCCCTTATCTTATTTGTCAGGCTTAATTTTGCTTCATGGCACTTGAAATGATATAGCGTTCCTTGTTTTTTAAATTTATTTGTTTTTCTTTTTCTGTGTCCATCCACTAGAACTTAAGGTCCAGAAGAACAGGGTCTTTATTTTCAAATTATAGTGTACTTTAATTTTAGAACAATACCTGACACATAGTGGGCAGTATGAAAGCATGATGTGAATTTAAATCTAGGTCACATTAGAATGACATAACTAGTATTCAAGGAGCTCTTTGAAATAATTAAGCACAATCCTGTCTCTTCACAGAGGGAAAAATTGAAGACCCGCTTGTTGGTATGATCGCTAAAGAAATCAGGTAATCACCAGCATAGCTGGGACCTGAGCTGCTTGTTAAGTTCCCAGAGCATGCACCAAACTACATGGCTATCCTAACTCCACATGAGAAGCTTTCTCATGTTTTAAATGCTTCTGCAAGAAAATAAAAATTAAAAAAAAATCCAGGCTCTTTTTGAGAGCACAGAATCAAAGTGGATGTCAGGGGATCTTTTCGTTTGGCAGGGTAAACAGCAGCAGCAACTTCCACTTTACTGAGAACCCTCACATAAACCTTCTGTGTCTACTCAGTGTATTTAACATATACATTGTTGTTGTTGTAGCCAAAGCAATTGAGCAAGCAGAAAACATACCGAGAAATCAATATCCCTCACCGCTTAATAACGACATATCATTTTGTAAAATGGAGTGCCACAGCATGGTGGCAGCTGATGCCATTTGTTCTTCATGGTGACATTCTGTGCAGTGTAAGGACATATCATGCATAGTTAGCAGATGCTCCGTAAGTTCTTCCTTAACAGATGTATAGACAGTTTATCAAAACACACCCTGCTTTGACCAGCTCGACAGGATTTACTCAAACACAAGACAGTGTGATGCTTACTGTCAATGTGATGCAGCTCGTTTTATTTGGTGCTGGCATCAAGTTCAACCCAAACCTCTCAGCCCCAGTGATGGTCTTCGTGAAGCTTGTGATCATGTGAAACTCTGCACAAATTCCTGCTTTCTTCTTTGGGGTTGATGGGGCCATTTCTATGCCTATAATTGCTTCTGGGATCCCTTTTCTCAACAATTCATGCATTTTCTGTCTTTCTCAACATGTTCAAGCTCATATTTGACAAGTGTTGTCCTCAGACTGACTCATAATTTCTTTGCTCTTTCATCTCTTACACATTCCACAGCAACTGCACTCTTAGTAAATTGCTCCCAAGATTGTCTATGAATGTTCTTCTGCCTTCATGTCCATGTTTACTATACACGGTGGGAAATGTGAGGAAAAAAGCCAAGACACTATCTTTCACTCAAAGAGTTCTGTGTGAGAAGTCTAACATTTATCAATCACTGAAAAGGCAATTAACGGTGACTTGAATAGTGCTGACAAGGTTTCTCTCTGTTACACCTGTGAATGCCTACAGCGGGAAGTGGGAAACCCACACGCTTTGGTGCCTGGTCCTGTATTTAAACTTATTTCCTGTACAAGGTTGAAAAAGTAACTTAATCTGAGAGACTAATTTGATAAATGCACAATTTCTACTTTCCCTGACTCTTATGTAACTAAAGAGGCAAAGTAGGGCCGTATGTAATACAGTCTGGGGTCCAGAGACCCTGGCTGCTACTGCACCTCTACTTAGATCCCAGATTCCCTCAGGGCGGGAACCCCTAGAATTTCTGCCCAATTCTTGTTTCCAGTGGACATGGCATAAAAATAACGATGAAGAAGAAGGTGAGCAACATTGAAAGTATTCTCATGGGCACTGGGAAATCCCATATCCCGACAAACGCTCTCCTTCAGTTGATTTCTGAAACAGCGCTTAGTGACTGATCCCTTTGATCCACACACTCTCTTCTTACTGAGGGTCTTTCCTTTCCAAATCAATGCGTGTGTGATTGAGAGACTCTTCTGCACATTATACAGATGGATCTTCCCGGGGCTTGAGTCTCGGTGCCAGGAGGACACTGGAAGTTAAGATGGCAGTTGGAGGATCCAGAAAAGCCAGGAAAAGGAAACCAGTTCTGCTTAAAACATTCTATCTTCTCTTAATTCACAGTTTTGTCCAAAACAGTGACCACATATTGGAATTATTTAGAGAATCTCATGCTTGGCTTTATGCCTATTTACTAGGGTGAGCAAAAAAAAAATATAGTTGTGTGTAGTTAGTGTGTGAACTCTATTATGAGATCACTTATCATTTAATGTAATTGCTTTTCTTAGGAACAGTTTAGTAGTTTTTTTTTAAATTTTGGAAATGTCAGCCTTGCTCAGATGGATTTCATAATGAAGACATGACAGAAACGCTCCCAGAATATTTACTGGGACTTTGCCTCAGAAAATAACCAGCTACTATCAAAGCAATGTGTGCAAATGACCCAAAGCCAATCGAGTTTCCTCCCGGCAAAGGTGCGAGTGTAATGTAGCATGAAGGATGATGGGGCTCAATCTTGCGTAAAACTAGGACATCAAAAGGGCCCAATGATTTGATACTGGGCAAACTCCTGTCAATCCTTATGATTAAATTAAAACGAGTGCCTACATCATTACTGATGGTGAAATGACTTATTTGCCTGCTTCTATCATTTTCTGCATGGTGCTAGAGTAAGGGGTGGAAATGGAGCAAGGTTCTTGAAAAGAAAAACATAAATACATGTTTCTCCTAGCATCAAAGTTTCATCACAAATTTCCCAAGAACAGGGGTCACCCCACCCAAGCCAGAAGCCAAATTATTATATTCAGAAAAACTCCAATAGGGAAGTGGCTCAAATCATAAGAGTCTTCTAATCATGCCCTCTCTCCATCACCTTATGTTTTCTTTTTTCAAAAATTTCCCATCTTCAACATATAACATAAGTACTGAGGGAAAAAGAACGCTTGATTAGGTATGCCATGTTATAGGAGCATGGGAAATGGACTAGAAGCTTTCAAGTTTAAATAAACCTACATTACTCAGAGGCTGCATATTATTCACAGTACCTTCAAAAGAGTTATCTCACGTGTTCCTCTCAGTAACTCCTTGAGTTAGCCAGGAAAAGGAAGAAATAATCAGATGTCAAAAATGGAAGAGTCAGTACAGCTTAGCCCCTTTCCTCAGCCTATCTGCTCTCATTATAATGGAGCCTGAGACAGAGAAGGGAGGTCATTTTCCCAGAGTCAGACACACAAGACCAGAACAGACCACCTAACTCTTGCTTCAGGTTGTTCCCATGGAAAACTGATAGAGACATGAGCAGAAATACAGACAAACAAATTATACATGTAAATAAATGGTGTTGATTCATGGTTAGTTGGACGGGGAGAAAAAGACCTTCAGAATTTCAGGCAAGGAAGGTAAAGGAAACTCTATTCAGAAAAAAATTGACATGTGATATACTCCACACTCTCCAGTATGGAGGGAAAAATGGCATTTCATTTATCTGCATTTAAAAATGTCTATCCCAAATCGCGTTAAGGAAAAATGTGTAGGAATGTATGAGGTGGTGGAAGAAGGCTCACATGAGGGTCACTGATCGTATCCACAAACTCAAAGTTGCTGGTTAACTGGAGAGTTATATCAAATTATAATAATCTTATTTAAGGTAAATGAAAATTTGCCGTCTTGTTTCTCCTGGCATTTGTTTCTCCAGGATTCTCTAACGATGCCTGTGATAATTTTTCAGTGTACTCTTTGGGCCTTTCTCCCTGGAGACTGCACTTACCTTATGAGGAACTATGAGATCTACAGTGAAAAGAATTTGATTCTACTCCTCTGGGCCACTCCTTAGCTCTATGATTTTGGGCAAGTGTTATGGCTTATATTTAGATGTCCTCCAAAGCCTCATGCACTCATAAGTGGGCCTTTTTGGAGCTTGCTGGATCTGGCATGTGTGATACTGGAATTAAGGGTGCGTGGCACTAAATTAGTCCACTGATGGGGATTAGCATAGTTTTGGGTGTGGATAATGGGAAGCCCCACCCTAGGTGTGGGTGGTACCAATCAATAGGTTTGTTGCCTAGATGGAATAAGAGGGACAGAAAAGGACAGAAAGAAGGCTGCTTCTGCTGTGTCCACTGCTCCTGCTTTGCTGCTTGCCGCCTTCTGCTTTCCCTGCCATGGACTGTTTCTCCTCTGCCATGGCCCTCTGCCATGCCACCCTGCCTTGGAGCCAGCCAACTATGGACTGAAACCTCTATAAACTGTGAGCTGAAATAAATTTTTCCTCTTTTAAGTTTGGGTGTTGGGTATTTTGTATTTGTAACAGGAAAATAATTAAGACAGTAAGTTATTGTGGCCCTTCAGCTTACTTTTGTCTCCTGTAAATTTTGGAGGGAAATACTTTTTTCACTGGGTGGCTTTGAAGAATATGTTAAGTAGGTTTAGTGAACATTTGCCATGTTTTGAGGCTGCCAAAACTTTTTAAACACCACCACTATGCTCATATCTGGTCTTCATGGAAGCAAAAGCTCAACCATTTAGGTGCACTTGTGGACCATCAGTGGTTGTAGCATCACGTGTCTGGTCTAGAATTCATATTGTTACTTGTATTATTTATGTTTCCTGGTAGTTGTGCCTATTAATCAACATATACTGGTCAACCTAATTTACTCTTTTAAGTCTTCGTTGAGTTATACTTTCCAGTCCTTTTGTGTTTGTGTCTGTGTGTGTATTTGTGTGTGTTTGTGTTTCCTTCCTGAGCCTGAAACCTGGTCCATTTTTATTTATATGAAAGTATATTTTTGGCTGATTGTACTATTGGACTCTGCCAAAAATGATCTTAAAGTATTTATGTGGATTTGTCAATTTCAGTTTTCACTTTCCTTATCACTCCCCTACAATTTGGGTCTTCTCTCCTATCCCTGGCTACCAAAGTTTTGAGGATTTTTTTCTAAAATGATGACTTGGTTCTCTCATTCTAATTTTGATTCTTGGATCCATCATTTCACTAATATTTACTTGCTTTTTTACAGCTCCAATGCCAGGCATTTTCAATTCCCTGGTTCCATCTGCACAGACTTTAATCCCTAATTGGGGAAAATCATCTGTTTTTCCCAGGAGCCCCTTGATTCAAGTCTCCAACAGTAAGCTTGACAGAAAATGTGCCTTTGGAGACTTCCTTGATAATGAAAATAGTTCATATCCTACTCGTGTCTGAGACAGATGCTTCCCTGGTAACCAGCTTGGCACCATTAAAGGTGGTGCAGGAAGCAGATGATTCAATTTTACTACTTTTTCATGTGCCAGGCACAGGAGGTACAAGATGATGGTCATGCATGTTTCTTGCCTGTCCTCAAGGATCCTGTGGTTTCAAAGAAGAGACACACAATGAAACTAATGTGGAAGATAAGCATACATACAGGAGGGATGTTTTCTGGAGATAACTTTTGAAGAATCTTAAAAGCAAATACGCATTTGCCCAGGGCAGAAGGGAGACAAATGTAGCCCTGAACAGTTGGAGATTCCAGATGTAGAGCATGAAGCTGCTAGTGAGTAAGGACTCTATTATCAGTGCTAAGGGAGAAGCCTGAGGACAAGGATGGTCATATGGGCTGAGATGTTGTTGGGGAGTATGAAACAGGAGGTCTTGTTTCTGATTGCGTGCTTTGAAGCTTACTGTGACTGGAGGTCTGGGTAGCAGGTAGGGTTAAGGGAAGCAAGCTTGGGCGAAGTCAGGATTAATGCAGGCAGGCGTAGCTAAGTTTCAGCCTCCTGGGGGGAGCGTCTTTTCTATGCTGCAGGTGCCTCTCCACCCCTAGCTTGGTCTGAATGCCCCCTAACCCTGCAGGTGTGACTTGGGTTGTCTGCATTGTGCTTTCCCTCCTTTCTGAGGTGAGATGATTCTAGGGATTACCCACAGCAAGGATGCAGCCTGACAGTGTGATTTTGCCTTTCTCTCTTCTGGCTAATTTGTCTCCTGTATTCTTTTACAGTGAGGATGTGAATATTCCTCTCCATTCTTGGGACTGGGGGATGTTCTTTTTCTTATATTACCCATTTTCCTTATAGTCTGTACTATAAGGAAATCCCCACCACTGAGATAGTCATTGATTCTTTCCAGAGACGACTCTGACTTGTTTGAGGGCCTCCTAATGTGTTGTGTATTATCAGCCATGTGGGTGTCTCTCCACAATTCATGGAATATTCTGGACTTCTGCATTTTGGTAGCACCTGGGGAATCAAATTTAATCCTCAAACTTTTCAAGCCTATCAGACTAAAAATTAACTTTGCGATTAGATGTGTGCTTTGATACTTGAATGAGTTTTCGCTGCAGGAATGCCTTTGAAAAAGATCTAACTCATTATGATTGATAGACCGGGAGGAGCTTCTTAGCAAGTTACTTCTTTGAAAGCTAATGGAAGAACAGCCATATTCGGGGAGGCACTGTGTGGTGGTAATTAGGGCGATCAGATGTTGCAAAGTAGGTGAGCTGTGAACAGATAAACTGAATGACAGCAGGAGACAGTGTGTGGCCTCAATATTTATACTGTGTATCCATGATCACCAAAGCTCTCTCTTCTATTTTAAAATAGAAGAAACTATTATCTGTGGATAAAATTGGATTTAATAGGAAACCATCACAAACTCATGATTTTCTGAACTGAACTTTTTCTCCAGTTAATGAATGAAATAAATACAGCCATAGCTTTTTTGTTTTTACTTTGATAGTTGCTAGAAAGCAGATGACAGAATAGTCCTTTGTAAAATGGATTATCCTTGCAGGGAAAGTACCAAAACAAACCCTCAACCCCATACCCACCTGTCTGGCTTAACATTTATCAATCCTTTCTGATTGTTTTTCTCATTTGTCCCGTATTCCTTAGATTTTAGAGCTAGAAAGATTATTTAGTAATGGTATTTTGGTGACATTTCAAATAATGTGCTTACAGTACATGTCAGTATATTATATAATGGTTGTAATTTGGAAGCAGGCAAAGGCAAATATCAGCGCCTAAGTTGTTTGATAGCTCAGCTAAGAGAACTCTGCATACAAGCAGCTTCTATGAAGCAGGAATGATGGCATTATTTGTTCTCCCTAATTTCTAGGATCCAGAATTACTTTGTATAAATGTTAATCAGCCCCCCACAGTTCAAGATTTCTGTAAGCTGCTTCACTACACTCTCCTTCCCACTGTTTTGCACATTACTAGTACGTGTCCCCACATAGTAAGAGGGAACAATGTGTCATACCCTACTTTACAGTCATTGGCTCATTGTAGTTTTAAGCCCGAACACAACTATAGTTATTGCATCAAATTCACATATGAAAACCTGAGACTCAGGGTGCTCAATGACTTGCCCAAGACTGGACTCCCACTATAGCCAGAGTTAAAATTTAAATCCAGTTCTGATGAAAAAGTTGCCGTACGTTAGTATTTTAGCTTCTGCTGTGGTATGTTTTGCCTGATATTTCTTAATTCATTTTGGTTGGTATTCAGTGATTACATTTAACATTTACAAGTTTAATGCCTGTCCTAGAATTTCGTGAGTGAGTTACATTGAATTTTCTGAATGTAATCCAGTGTTTTCTTTATGCCTTCGGTCCTAGATGATTTTATTCTTTAAGAGGTGGATGTCCTGTGCATTTTATTAGAAGAATTTTTTTCCTTTGGAGGAAAAGACAGATACAAAGAAGGTTTTGAGTTCTGCCTGTTCTCTGTGCTCTGCTCATGTTACTTGATCTTGCGTTGCTGCTGACAACCTCGGCTGTAGTATTCCAGGTCTCACAAGCTAAGTTTTAGGTACTTCTCTACAGACGCTTGACCTGGAAAATTTTCTCAAGTTCACATTTAGACTCAGCATAAGGGGAAAAGAACAGAAGCAGCATAATTAATACCTAGTATCAGAGTAATTTATTTAAAAGCATACTTCCAAAGCTTAGATTCTGCTCCCTCCCTATGGCTCCTCCGAATGAAGACATAATCTTCTAAGTATATATGTGTCAGCACAGGATTAAATTCAATGTTGTATAACATAGAGTGCATTTGGTTTTATCATTATTTTTATCCAGCCTGTTTGAAACACAGGTTGAAAAGGGTATTTCTCACAAAAGGACTTTCATTCTCATGGCATTTTCCAGCATTTTTCTTATTCGTATGGTGGACTATTGTGAAACATCACAGTTAGTCTGTGAGATTAGGGCTAGAAATCTACAAAGCCATTTATGCAGAAATACTCCAGAAGATCCGTTTAGACCAATCCGGAATACATATTTAAGTCTTTTAGTCTTTGACGATAGTAAACTTCTCTTTGGTGAAACTCAATCTATTTTCAAAAAGCCTATTATTAAAATTGAGCTAAGTACAGCCATGATTCACCATCTGTTAGAAACTGGAATATTACTAATGTATTTACAAACTACCTTACACACTCTTTGTCATCAATATGTATTTTAGAAAAGATACAAATACATCTTTTAATTGCTCTAATTCAAACACATTAGGTGACAATATGGTTTTCTGTTTGGTCAACATTTGGTATAATGAATCAATAGGAAAAATATTTAAGTTTTTTCTTTTAGCTGAAGTGTAGGTATCTTTACAATTTTGGGGCAGCAGCCAAACTCATTAAGTGTCCTTGTATATCCTTTAGCATCGGTGTGCTGTGAATCCACCCATATGATGCCCAGGTGACAGTTGGAATGAAAAGTCTAGCAAACCTATCTATATATTTTGTTAAAACTAAGTATGTCCTGAACTAGAAACTTAAATTTTTTAAGGTATTTGTTCAGGAAGAACATTATAATCGACTGAATACCTGATTAATCAGAATTTCCCAAATCGTACTTAGATTACTGCTTTGCAGGAAATAGGACACAGTGAAACAAATATACCACTAAAATTTCATGAAATATCATTGACAACATGATCAACAATTTGAAGTCGTCTCAAAGATTTGGGATTACTCGTCTAATGTAAATTTAATTACCTACAGTTTTAGAAACAGGGAAAGATCTGGGAGTTGGATTATATTTACTTATTCTAGGATATGTCCAGGAAGTTGCTTTTTTTCCCAATAAATACATCCAATCTTGTTTGTGACTTGATTATAACAACTAAATTATGCAAGAAAAAAGTCACGAAAGATTATGAAGTTTCCGGTCAAGCAGAGAAAATATTGTGAGAAAAATTCAGCTTTATTTTAAGATGTAAGTAGGCTATAATTAGATGCCCTTCAGCAGGATGTGAGGAATTGTCTTTGATAGTCACTGGTACTTATGAAGGATAATAAACTCTAAATATTTCATGGACAGTCAACAAAATATAAACAATTTCTGCTGCTTTATATTATCTATAAAAAAGAGATGCATTGTAATAAGAAACTTTTCTTCATCCTTCCTCCAGTTTACCTTTTAAAAACACACTTAACATTCTTAGGAAACAGCACTTACTGCAATGTTCAACTTTTAAATAGGTGTTTGTCTAAAGTGTCGAGAGCCCAATGTGTCTTTTAAAAAAAAATTCTTTGAATTATCACTATCCATTGAATTTCCAGAAACAATAATACTTCACCTTAACTTTAGAAGCACTTCTCTGTCCTTGTACTCACTTGGTTTGCATAACTAGCCTGTAGCGCTAGAGACAGAGCTAGAATTCCCATGCACTGGAGTCTCTGAATGAAATGTAGGGAGGAAAGGAGTGTTTGAGAATTTACAAGGTGAGAAAGAGAGAAATAATCACCTCATTGTCATTTCCATAATGATTCAAAACCATGACACTGGACATTAGAATGTATTCTGTATACAGTTTTATTGACGCTATATGTCAGGTTTTCTTTTTCTATCATTACAACATCATTTCATTAGCCAAGTATTACAGGATGATAACTGTTCTTTCCATTGGAATGGCTACTTCTTGTGTCATTATCTCAGGTGGGAGAGCACTAGGGTGTTCATTCACTCTAACCATTAGTGTGGCGCCGGAATTCCTCTCCACAATTGCATCCTCCTGCAGGGCTGTCTGTGTGCAAGTACAAATAAAAGTGAAAAATAGGAAGCCTGATTCTCCTTACTGAATACACGGGAAGACATTTTCTCTGCCATCCTTTTTGCTAAAGCATTCACTTTAGAAAACTTTTAAATTCTTTCTCTATCTCTTCAAGATGTAGTTAATCGCAAAAACTGTGTAACCCTTCTGCCACATTTGTGACCCAGGAGCATCTTTCTCAGGGATCTGGGAGTCATCTCTCTGATATGTACACATCGCAGGATGCAGCACTTTTCCCTTCCAGTTTCTGTGGGAGGAGTAGCGTGTCACTCAAGTGGGTGCTGGCTCACAGTTGAAAAACCACATCCTGGTAAAAAAAATGAGGTGTATTTGTCCTTTATAAAACCAATAACTAGCACATATAGTCACATATAGTCAATAACTGGCACATATAGTTGAAAGGTAAATTTAGGATAAATTATGTGGAATAAATGGTGCTGTCATATTCTTATATGGGAGGAGTACTTATCGTCTATTTAGAGAACATATTGGCAGTGGGTGTGGTCTCCTTGGTGATCTATATATTAGGGTAGTTTCTTCCTGTATTTGTCATCCCTCATTGAATTACAGAGATGGGTATCATATTCTGGTTTAATGTGTACTCAATACTAAAACTGTTTTCTTTCTCTACTATCCTGATAGAGAGATTTTCTGGGTTGGGAGAGGATTTTGTTTTTTATAGTACAAGCGTTTGAACCCAGAGTCTCACATGTGCTAGGCAAGCACTCTGCCACTGAACCACATCCGCAGTAAGATTTTGTTTTTAACTGTATCTCTTCAGTAACTCAATATATAACTTTGGGGCTTTGTGGGAAAATATCATCACCAGCTGTGACATGGTAAGACACAATTCCAGGTCACAGCGGGCACTGTTCTTAGTCAGTACTCACGCCTGACTGGTGGAGACTCAGTGGAGGCCCCATTTCTCACTTAAATGAAAATGTCAATACTGGTCAGCAAGTTCTCTTAAGTCAGTTCTCTTCCTTAAACACTTAAAAAATGGCCCCCATAAATGCTTTGTATTCAGTCTGTAGCATGGGTATGTCCCAGACCATAGACTGTTCTGAGAAAATTTTCCTTGATTGGATTCTAGAATTCTGGCACTTTCCATTCAAGAATCTAATGCCTAACTCCATCCTGTAACTAAAGGAGCTTTTCTTGCAATTCTTCAACACTTTTTATTCTTTTCCCTACAATTGCTTTTAAAAAGAGTTAATAGCTGCATTAGTCATATTCCCATCGCTGGACACAGTGTCGACGCCCACAATTTAAAGGGGAACAGGCTTACTTTAGATCATGTTTTAAGTGAATTCAGTATGTGGTCAGCTGGCTCCAAGGCAGAAACATCATGGAGAAAGGGTATGATGGAGCCAAAGTGCTTTTTATTAAGGGTTCAAAGTAGAGCACAAAATAGCGCCAGAGAGGAAGAGGTGAGAAACCAGATGCAGACTATTGGACCACATCTCCATGACCAACCCAGTGACACCCAAGAGTGCGTTCCACCAGTTCCCCAGGTGGATCCCAAGGCCAGTCAAGCTGACAGTCTGCTCTTGCCAGTCATCACATTGTACTCCGTAAACATGTACAAATATTATGTCACTCAAGGCAATAAAATTAATTAGAAAAAAATGATAGAATTTAAACCAAGTAACACAGAGCTTGTTTGAGGCTTTGATTTTCAAAATGCAGTAGTATCGTGAAAATGGTGAGGTGGTGGGGGGGAGGGGAGGGTGATTTCTCCAATTGTAGATACATAGTAAACTATTTTAAACAGTAAAATGCTAATGTTTTTACAAAATTTAATTTTCCAAAACTTTTCCAAGTGCATTTAGATCATTTTTTCTCCTTACCGCACTAAACTTGTAAGGGAATTGTTTGGAATAGGGTTTCTGTGCCCTATAATTCACCCGGCCAAGACACAGCTTGCCCTTTGTAATAGTGCATCTTGAATTCAAGGAGAACTCCACAAATTCAGGCATTTTCTTGGCTTGATGCCCTCTATTCCTCAATAAAATTATAGTTAAATATCAAAGGCCATGAATTATTTAGGCAATATTTACATTGTTTGGGTAAAGCTTCCTTTCATTAAACAGTCTCCAGTGTGACTATTACTTCCTGTGGTTGCAGTGTGATTCACATCTACTAGGCAGGAGGCTTTTCTCTTCTGCCATCAACTCCAGGCTTCTTGGTTTCTTCCAGGTTTGATGTTTTTCTAGTCATAGACCGCTTTCTCCTCCTTCTTCTCTTCCTCCTCTTCTTCCTCCTCCTGCTCCTTCTTTTGTGGTACTGGGGGTGAAATCCAGGGCCTTCACACTGAGCCGTATCCCCAGCCCTCATTCTTTCTTTTTTTCCTCTTTTCTTTTCTTTTTACTTTTTCTTTTCTTTCTTCTCATCCCTCCCTACTCCTCTCCTCCTTTCTCTTTATCCTTTTCTCTCTCTCTCTGTCTGTCTTTATTTTGAGATGGGATCTCATTAAATTGCTAATTCGCTTAATAGCCTGGGCTCGAAATTCCTGTGCCTCAGACTCCCAGCATCCTGGGTTTACAGGTATGTGCCACAATTCCTGGCTTCACATTCTTCTTAATAGCTTCAATTTAGAGCTGACACTAAAAGGGAAATTGAATGATTGCCTGAACGATGCCACTATTTAATACTCACTTTGACTACACATGTGTAGTGCTTTTGTGTTTTTTCTACACACTGTAACACACATTGGGTTATAATAACGATAATGAGAGTACAATGTAAGTTGCCATTTTTGAGCTCTTACACTGTATAAGAAATTGTATGGAATATATCTATCCATCTAAGTATTAAATATATATATGATTTTATTTTACTTCTAAAGCTATATGAAATAGGTACTATTTACATCTGTTCTACTTGGAAAAAAACCTGAGGGTTAGTAAGTTGAAATAACTTGCCCATGGTCACGGAGTAGAGCTCTCTGTTTTGATCTCACAGCTGGACATGTTGGTCATGTTGCCAAACTGTTGTAACAGGGACAAGGCTTTTATTTATTTATTAGCCATATTTTAAATGGAATCATTGTTTTTGTCAAGTGCTTGTTAGAAAACTCAGTCAGCATCTCATGGTAATTAAGAATGTAGGTTTTAGTATGAAAGCCATTGTTGGCTGTTTCTATTACTATTGTGCTATTACTAACAAATAATAAAATTAAAAATACTTCTTAGGTTTGGAAAGGATACATTTCCAGTACAGGATGTGGGTCTTCTGATTCAACAGATGATCTTGCTCTAGATTGTTGTAACAGAAGAAACCATTTTGTATTTTTCAAGCCATTATCCCCATAGCTCTCTTTGCTTACTTATTTCATCCATAAACTATGAATCGGTAATTTTAGAAACAAAACAGATTCAGTTTGTTTTAAAATGGGACCAGTTGGTTATCAAAATATGAAGTGGTTGAAAGATAGTATCTAGGGGCTGGGGATTTAGCTCAGTGGTAGAGCACTTGCCTACAAGTCAAGGACCTGAGTTTTATCCCCAGCACCCACCCCCCCAACAACAAAGTTGTGTCAGAGTAATCTTTGATATTCTGGCATTTTTGTTAACCCATTTGCAACAATAATTTTAGACCTCCAGAAACCATTCCAGGGACCTCATATAGCACTTTCACATGATATATCCCCCAAATAAAATATGTAATGTTGTGAGGATATTGAACAATCTTGTCTGGGATATTATTTGAATCAGACAGAAGAGGGATGTCGTTCAAAATGAGAAGGTAACAGAATATTTATACAGCCCATGAAAGCAAAGAATTGATTGAAACTCAGTGCCTATAAACTATCCATTAGCCCTGTGAAAAATAACCCCTTTGTCCTGACTGTGTAGTGGGATGGCCAACCATGTGCAATATGCATCCTGGTTTTCAACAGCAAAATCTCTTTAGTGCCTAACTGAGATTTTGCTAGGCTTCACTTTAAAACATAAAACAAGAGGAATACTGGCCTGGAGACAAGTTCATTTTTAGCAAACCTGTCTTTTAATTCAGGTATAACACAGTGGCCCAGTACTCTTCTAAACTTTTCCTACCAGGGTGTTTCCAGATCTATTTATCATAGTTACAGCGTGAAGTAGTTTCTGATTTATGTGGTGAGCTTCAGACTTTTGGTATTTTCTCTTGTGGCCTCAACCCATCAGGAAGTGGGTCTGCATCTCATTGAACACCAATATAGCACTGTCGATAATGCTCCAGCACCCAGTGTGCATAACAAAGAAGACCTTGGCGGAGACGGGCTCAGGATGCGAGCGGGAGGTCTCAGCAGCCTAGCGCAGGACAGTGTGTGCTGATGAACAGACAGGCAGAGATTTCACGTATAAATGGCACATTCCAGTGAGACTGCGTAGATTTATTATTGTCTGCGGAAAAGGCTTTCAAAAGAATTCAGAAGAGAAAGGAAAATTTCCTCAGAGGTTGCGTCAACTAAACTATAAATCTCAACCTCATCATATTTTCATTATGTGGCACAGGAGATGATAACTACGAGTGAATTCTAACTCAAAGTCACATTGTGCTGTAGTTGCCTGTAACCTTTCAGTTCCAAATTTGTACCACATCATCACTTCGCACCTGTGCTTTGCTTTGTGTAGTACCTAAAATTTGTAAAGCTACTTTTCCTAATCCAGTTTCTCCTTCCTTGTAGGAAAGGCATGCTATATCCAAATTCTGGTTGAAATCATTTTCGCTGAAAAGGCTTATGAAACAAGTCATGTATTTGTAACTAAATATAAAGGGAATTTCTGAAGCCTGGCCAAATGCTTGTCATAATATTACATTGTATCTCTGCACATGCTAAAAAAGAGGTGCTCAATAAATTTGCTGACAAATGTAGGTGTAATGAAATAATGAGGGCTTTTATGTAGATGCTAGAGTTTTTATTGCAAACATTGCTGGAAAACTTTGGCTTATTCAGCAAATATTTACTGAGTGTATGTTATGTAGCCTGTACACATACACTGAGTTGTTGCCTTGGTACTGGGAATCAGAGTGTATTGTAAATAAAACCCAGATTAATACATAATTATGTTCAGGATAATGGAAGGTATATGAGAATGAGAGAAATCACAGGAGAATAAGCAAATGGTGTGGGGATTTGCAGAGATTCATAGCGGAGAGCAAAGCCAGTTTTATGGAATTGATTGCCTTACCTTATAAACCTTTTTTGTTGCAGTGAAATATAATGTACTTACAGTTATGTAGAGCAAAGGTGCACCACATATTAATTTATCACAAATTGAACATCTGTGTAAAGCAGTGCTGCTTACTATTTTTGGTGAAGGACCGAGTTTTGTTTTTTTCATAATCCATCCATTTTAAAATTAAAAGAAAGAAAATAACATGGTTTTATAAAAATTAATACTTTGGAAAAGAACAATAGAAATTTATTACTAAAAAGTGAAATAAAACAAAGTGAAATCCAAGTCCAATTTTCCTTTTTTTTTTTTTTTTTTTGGTCCTGGGAATTGAACTCAGCACCTTGGGCTTGCAAGGCAAGCACTCTAACCACTTAGCTAAATCCCCAGTCCCCTAATTTTTTAATTATTGTGTTTGACACAAAAATTACTTGGTTAAATGAAGTTTTATTAAATAAATGTTTGCTATAATTTGCTGAAAACATGTAGGCCTATAAATGTTTTATAACAAAATATCTAAGACGATAGATTAAATTTCTTTAGTAGTTATGTTAATATTAATATTTAAAACTTTTCCTGTTACATTAGTTCTGTTACTATCAGAGCATTTTCTTCATCTTAGAAATATTTTTACATTTGTTGACTTAATGCAAGCTATAAGAACCATTAATTGTGTTTGTAATAAGATGGGCTTCTAAACACATAACATTGGCTATTTTATTGATTTATATATTTTTGGTTTTTTTTTTTGCCTAATTTTACTTCATTTGGCTTTGCTTTACTCGATCTATGACCTTCAGCTTCATAAATGTGATTTGGTCTGATAATTGTCTTGGGAACTCATTAATGCTTTCAAGCAGATATTTAAATTGTTTTTCCTCTGGGTTTTCAGCTGCTTTGTGACAGAGCACTGGTTCATGGTATCTAACCGACTGTGGTGACTGCTCTTGACTGCACCCGACTGGCGTGAGAGCCACTAGGGCAGTGTGGCGAACCTCCGGCACACATGCTGCAGTGACTATGTAGAGCCTTCTCTGTCAACACCTGAGCCAAATCACCCCAGCATCTCCCCAGCAGCCGAGCATTCAGTTTAATTGCAGTCTGGGCACTTTGCAGAGAGTAAGCAGGTTTTGGGTTGCGGTTTGGGAACTTGGTCTCTAAAAGGTTTTCCATCACCGCACTAGGAGTTTAGCAAAGCTCACTTTTGGGTATGTCCAGGTGAGTCGTATGGGTGACATTGGGGACTAAATTTGATTCCTTCCTCTGTGATGCTCTTTCCCTTTGTTCTGTTTCCTGGCCACCATGAACCGAACAGCTTTGCTCCACCCTGTGCTCTGTCTTGGAGCCAGCCAACCATGCAGCAAACCCTCTCAAACTGTGAGCCAAAATAAAGCTCTCCTTCTTTAAATTGTGTTTGTGGGATATTCTGTATCAGCTATGGGAAAACTGATCAATACCCCCACTGTCACCGAAAGTGGAAAACCCTAATTATTTATTAAAAAAAATTTTTTTTTGACAAAATGTTCCCTTATGTTCTTTTCTGAAAGCTTTTGGATAGAATTGGACCCTACAATTAAAATTGTGTAAATCAACAGACAAAACTTTTCTAGAGACAATGTGGGGTGGCGATGGTGGTGGGAAGCAAGTGCCTGAGCTGGCCAGGCTGCTGACTCTTCTTCCTAACTCACATGTTTATGAGCTCTGTTAGAATAACTCAGCAAATAAGTGCTCGGTGTAATGGCGGCTATTACAAGTGGGGCAGAATAACAACTATAAGTGTTCCCCGTTCCCTTCCACACCTTTCCTTTATTATTTCTGGTGGTCTTCTTTTACATGTTAGATGGAACTGTTGGACATAAGGCATCCACTACAAATTATAAAAAAGAGTTTAAATCTTGTCCCTTAAACCAACCATTGGCTTAAATGTCAGAATAAAAGCTTCAGGTATATAGATAGACATGAAGACTGAAGCGAGGCCAAAGGTGTGTGGTTATTTGGAACCAAAGAGTGAAACTGAGAAACTGAGGCGTGCTGGAGCAAGAACCTCCAGAATAAGAGCTTCTTGAAAGCTGAGTCAGCTGGAGTGTTTTGTGAGACTGCCTGCTGATCATGGTTAGTGGGTTGCTTGTTCCTGGTGAAATACTCTTGTTTGCACTGTATCTTTCCACTTACCATGACAGAATGACTGTCTCGCAGACTGCTTCCTTTTTTTGCACTGGGCACTTGCATCTCACCCTTTCCCCAACAACGGAGGACAGAGCTCTTAGGTCCTGCAAGGGATGTTACTGACACGAAGGTGAAGCTTCAGTCTGAACAAACTGTGTTACTAGAACTTATTTTAGGAATTTACGGTAGTAGTAGCAAAACACCACCACTCTTAAATATATATATATAAATATGTTTATATATATATATAATGCATACATAAATGTTTATCTATACATGCTCATGTATATATAAATCACAGTTTTTGTCCTTGTAGAATTCACATTGTATTTCAGGAGGGAAGATTTACACACACACACACACACACACACACACACACACACACACAGAAGGGCAGAAGAACACTGGGGCAGAGGAAGGCTTTTGGATTAAACGTCCAGCAATAGCACAGAGGTTCAGGGTAGATATATCTGTGCTAGAATTGTAAAGAAGTGTTTATGCAAAACATGAAATTATCTAGGTCTTGGAGCAAGCGTTCGTTATGAAAAAAATGGGAGAAGGAGGATTAATAGCTCAAAATAAGATCAGCATCTTGTTCTCCATAAACAGTGGCCCCTTATTCAAAAACAGTAATGTCCTCTGGTGTACTACAGATATGACTAGGTTCTATACTATGAGAAATAAAAGAATTAAGGTTTTGTTTAGTATATTTTTAGGATGTTAATTATAGTGGCACATCAGTTCATGAACTTAACTCATTCCACTATTAAGATGGTTCTATTCGTGTTTGTCACCTGATGTGGAGTTTGCCAACAGAAGCAAAATTTTGCCAAACGTTTCTGTTTGTGAATCGAATTGTTTGTGAATGGAAGCTTTTGTGAACCAAGGTATTACTTATTTCAAAAATATTAGATAGGCAACAAACAGGCCATTTTTAAGTACAAAGTAGCTCGCTAGATCTCTGTCTCTTTTCTCAAAACTAGCTAATTGAGACCCAAGACACGATCAGAATAATAGGTAAGGTGGTTGTGGGGCGGAAACAGTAAAGAAGTACACATGTACATATGAGGATGTTTGGAGGCTGGGTGCTACCTAGCAATGACTTGTGGCTAGAAAGCAAGAGCACTAAATAGGGCAGCAAAAACACCCCGAAGCTTCGGGTAAGGAGGAATGAATGTCACCACAAGAGAAGCAGATACAGTTATTTCCATGGATATTATCTCTACCAGAACCACCAGAACGCAGAGCAGAAAAAATTCTGCATAGAAAGGAAGGACTCTTAATTCTAGAGCTGATTCTACTAGTAGCTTCTTAAGTGACTTTGGTAGGTTTTTCTACTAAGCTATAATTAAAACTTCTTTTGTGCTACATTAAGAAGCTCAAACTTGTAAATCTAACATTCTATGCTTCTGACAGAATGATTTAACTTCCTCTTATAAATAAGCAGAGATGTCAAATATGTGACAGGCAGGTCACCATTGTTAGCCCTTATTCCTGTAGCAAGGGCCACTAATGAGTGCTGCCTGTTGTCTCACATGAGCAAATGTGGCCCCAGAAGTCATCAGCACCGCACCCTAAATTGCTCTGCTCCTCAGTCCGAGCTGCCCATGTAGGATAAAACCTCACTATCATGTCAGTTTTGGGGTGATAAATGCATATATAAATGGATAATGTGGATATCATTACTTTAAATATTTTGGGTGCTATTTTAAATTCCTATTGCTGGATGCTGGATGTAGTGGCACATGCCTATTATCCCCACCTTTGGGAGGCTGAGGCAGGAGGATCTCTGAGAGTTTAAGGCCAGTCTGGTGTGCTACATGGTGAATTCAATGCCAGCCTGAACTACATAGTGAGACATTGTTTCCAAAAAAAAATTATCTCACCCAAATTCTTATTGCTTCCTTAGCAAATTACCAAGATTTCAGTGATTTAAAACAATATGGGTGTCTCATCCTGTGTTGCTTGAAGTCAGAAGTTCTAACAGCAAAGTGTTAGCAGACTGTGTTTCTCATGGGGCTTGAGGGGACAATCGATCTTGACTTCACTGGCTTTTAAAGAACACCTGTACCCTTTATAGCGGCTCCTTCTGTAGTCGCCAAGACCAGTCATGCGGCATTTCCAAGTCTCTCTGACTTCTGCCTCCTTCTTCGCGTCCCCTCTAACTGCACCTCGTGCTGCTCTGGACCCCATAATTACTCCCCACCCACCAGGATAATCTGGGTAGTAATCCCATTTTGAGACCCTTAATTTAATTATATCTGCAAAGTCTTCTGTTTCTTATAAGATAATGCAGTCACAAGTTCTGAGGGTCATAACGGGGACACGTTTGGGAGGGTAGTGTTCTGCCTGCCACAGGTAATTAAACTCTTTCCAGAGCCCCCTTTTATGTTCTTTAGTTCTGTATTAGTCTGAGTTTTGCTATTATAGTGAAATACCTGAGGCAGCTAACTTTATAAAGGAAAGAGTTTTATTTAGTGCATAGCTGTGGAGATGGAGCTGCACCCCCCACTCCCGGCTGCTTCATGTCGTCATGTTTGGCAGTGATTTGTACCCATGAGGGAAGAAGGAATCACACGGCCAAACAGGAAACCAGAGAGACTGTGTGGGACCAGGCTTAGGCTGTCATAACAACTCTTTAGTGAGTAACCAAGGATGCGTGAAAAATACCTTCATCTCTTTTGAAGGCCTGCCTTCAGCTGACCAAGGACCTCCCATTAGCATTACCTCTTGTGGGTGCCACACTTACTCCCAATACCGCCACTTGCCAACACATAAATCTTTTCGAAACACACTCAAACATATGTGAGCTATAGCAAGTTCCCCTGGTATGTCTTTTTAAATATGGAAATCAATGTCATAAAACTAAATAAATTTCAGAATCAAGTTTGCTATCAAACTGGGAAAAATTACTTGAGGCCAAACATAAAATGTTTAGCTATAAATTAATGAGACAGATTTTTTTGGGGGGGGGCTACAAGGCTACTTCTGAAAACATTCCTGAAGAGGTGACCAGAAATGTAGGAAATAGCAAAGCTGGTAAAGTAAACACGCAGTGGTCAAGACTGGATGTTCTGGATGGAATAGGCATGCTGATATGTCTGCTATTGTCCCAAAGAAGCATCTGGATTTGGAGAGGTTGAATGACTGTTCACTGTGGCATCAGCATTTGGTACAGGCCCTGACTATACCTAACACGAAATGATTGAGTGAGAAAGTAATGATACAGAAGCCTAATATATCTGGAAGTAAATTGATAGCTTTCAAAACTTTATAAAAATGAAAAAGAAGTCTTTATGTGTATCTCAAAGTCCTAAGGAAGACTATGATATCAATAGTCAAGCAGATAAATTATACTAAAAATATATCTCAACTATCTTGTTTTTTTCCTAATGTTTTACTGCTTAAACAAAGGGATAGTAACAGGGATTGAGTTACTTTTATTGTCTGCTTTGCTATTTTAATCAGGCTTAACAGTAAGAAAAATCTAGCATCTTTTGAAAGGAGGACTAATGAGTACAGTCCTTACTGATTTTAATCACTTCTTAGCTGCTTTCCTCAGAAAGCCCCATCTGCCCTTCTAGTCCATCTGCTGGTCGTTAACACTTAGTCAGTCACTTGACAAATCCAAAGTCTGAACTGATATGGGGGAGGAGGATGTGAGATCAGGATTTCTGATGATTAAATGTTGTGAATGATACACATGCTTGCGTGCACACGCACACACACACACACACACACACACATATGCACATGCAAATCAAGATACCTCTGTTCGGGCTCAGGTGGAGAAAAACCTGGAGCCAATTTCTCCAGGAATATAATATCAGAACGGCTAAGGGAGACTGCACCATCGCAGATGCTCATGGTTTTGTTGGACATTCATTTGTTCGAGAATCAGCCTTCCTTTGTCATGGAGACTGGTGATTAAATTATTTAATTTTGTAATCATCAGTACAGTAAAAATGAAACATTTTGCTCCAGTTTCCCAATGGAAAATGTGGCTGTTAGAATCTTTAGGCTGATTTATCTAACACCAGTCTCCATCAACACTCAGAACAGATTCTCACACAGATGGCTTGAATGTAGTTAGGAAAGGAAATTATATAGTCCTCTGTCGGAAAAGGGGCATAGAGATTATCCAGGTGGATTTTTGTATTTTAGGAGCAGGAAAGCCCAAGTCCAGCAAGTGTAAGGGAATTGCCAAGGTCCAGTTTTAATGTTCATTACTGTTTACGTAGTAGGTTGGCGTCTGGTGCAAAAGAGTGCCCCCTTCCACTTTATCCTCAAAGCTTGTGGTCTACAGTGATGGGCTGCGGGGACGTCACTGAGGAGCTGCCCCGAGGCCCCTCTGTTTATGACAGACTTTTATTCAGTGTGACCCTTCCAGTGGAGAGATAGCTGTCAGCTTCTGCTTGAGCCCACTGAGTGATGTAATAGTCTCTTGAGGGCAGCACATTTTATTGAATAGTTTTAATTGTTAGAAGTCATTTATCTTTAGGATAAACCTTTGCCATTTAAATCCGGCTCTTCACTTGTTTTGCCATCAGGAGGTTTGTAGAATGAATTTAATTCTGTTTCTAACTGGTAGTCTCTCGACTATATCAAGATAGGTTACAATTCACTAAATAAAATATCTACTTTCATAGCCACATGTTTCTAACAACTTTCTTCTAAGGAGTAAAAATTATTCCAATTTAACATCTTTTCCTCCCCTTTGAAAGATTTGTTAGAAGATGAGGAGGCTAACAGCAACTAGTACTCATGCAAGTGTGAGAGGCAAAAACATAAAAACTAATTTGTGGAAACTATTTGTAGATATTTATTTAGTTTGAGCCCAAATTACATGTTATTAAAACAGATAAAATAAACTTAAATTTTGTTACTAGCAATATAGTGCCAAGATTTAGCAAACTAGCTCTTCCACTGAAATATGCATTGGCTATAACACTTAGAGTAGTGTGGTTTGACCCAAAGGCCGTCCAAGAGAAACTCTGATAAAGAGCTACGATTCTTAAGAAAGGCCAGAGGAATGACTAGGGTGTCTGGAAACCATGGCGTATGAAGCATGGTAGTAGAATGTGAAATATTTGACTAGAAACAATTTTAAGAGAGTCCTGCTATCTGCCTTCAAGTAAATGCAGTGCCATCACTTAAATGAGTTGGACTTAATGTGTGTCATTTCAGAAAACAGAACTAAGAGCCTCAGTTGGAGGTGTTAGAAAGCAGAATTTTTGCCTTGGTACAAATAAGAAAAAAAGCTCTTAAAAAGTAAGTCTGCCAACAGCACTTTCTAAATGCCTCAAATAAAAGACCAGAATGCTTGGTGTGAGCAGAGAAGATGTCTTTTGAGGAATGACATCCTTCTTATGTTCACCCAATTTAGGTAACAAAATAAGAAATTACCAGGGATCTACTATATAAAGTACAATGTTAGATTGTGTGAAGTTTCAGAAAGAAGTATACAACAAAATTAATTTCTTCAGGTGCTTATACTATAGATTTAACACATAAAACCATGAGCATCTATCATATTATAAACTCTTTGGACAGTGTGTGATATCCAGCTAAGGGGATGGTAGGTAGTCATAATGGAGGGGAAGAATCGGAAATGCATGAATGAGAGACAGCTTGAGGAAAAAGCGAATGGTAAGAGAAGGAGAAGTGGGAATTGGGAGGGGTTAGATGTGTGGCGGAAGAGCGAACACATAGGCTGTGCTCAGTGATAAAATGATCCAAGTTACTGGGTTGCTTTGGGAGAGATGAGACTGTACTAATGGAAAGAAGATTGTGAATAGATTGCAGAATTACTTGAGAATTGTATTTTAGGGGTTTAAAGTTTACTTTTATGCAGTTGGAAACTTTTTTATGCTTTTTCTCGCATAGAGAAATGGTATGATGAAAACAGTACTGAAAGAAAAATATCTGATGTTCAAATGAGAAAAACTTGAAGGCAGCAAACAGAGTGACAGAGGCTGCGCCTTTGCCCGTGGTGAAGAATGGACGCAGTTCTTGAGGTGGGGAATGTGCTGTAGGTTACTTCAGCCACTTCAAGCATCAACAATTGCCTTGACACTCATTTAGCAACTTGTCTGTGTCAAATAATGAGAGTTCCCACTTTAGAGCCTTTAGCAACCTAGCAACCACAGAGCCATAACAGTGTTGTTTATCATCGCCTTGTCCAGCCTAATGATGCATGTTTTTGTTGTTTCTTAGACTAAATTGGAAAAAAATCTGTTGGAATACAGAGGACTATTACATTTTTCAAAATGGACAAGGTTATTAGCCTCCTAAGTCTGAGAATTTGTTTTCATCACTAATTAGTCTTTCGAACTGTCAGAGAACACATGTTTTGCTACTCCATTATTTTTAAGGACTTGGTGAATTTTACAAGGGCAATAAAAATGCTTCTTTCTGCTCATCACAATTTTTGAAGAGAGGTAAATAAGTTGTTTGTGTTTATACTTTCTGTGGAGTTGTAAATGTCAATAATGGTCACGTAGTTTTTCTGCCTATTCCAATCATACCCTAATCATCATATATCTCTTTCTGGCTTGGGAAATGTTTTCTACTTCTTTAAATTTATATTAAATTTCCAAGATTTATGTTCTTTACCAAAGCATCCCTCATTTTATACTTAAAATAATTCTCTAAGGAATGCAGGCTGAAGCAGAAAAACAACATTGGATTTCAAATCTGGAATCAGGGATTTTAGTCTTGCTTATGCTACAAACTTGCTATCATGCCTTGGCAGAGCCATCTAACCTGCTTCTTCAGCTCTGTCCCTCTCTATACAGAAAGGGGGAAAAGGGATACAGATGTAAAAATCCCAAGGAACTAAATAATGTCGCTCTCTTTAAAAATGGGGTGAGTCCAAGAAGGGATAAAAAAGGGAGATCATTTTAGTAAATGTAGCAATGCTCATGACAAACATTATTTTCAGAATTAATTAATACCAACGTTGAAAAAAGATGAAAAGTAGGAGCAGAATTACAAAGGTTATCTTGAACTCTTTTCCCCTCACCTACAGCAATGACAGTAGCTGAACAGTGAAGATCCTGGCAGCTTCAGACGTTGGGATCAAAGATACCTGAGCAGAAAATAAAGGCCTGAGAAAACATATAAAGTGATGAGGGACAGATCAACTGGCTTGTACTCATCAAAGGGAATCTTTTAATTATAATTTCCATTAAAATTGACACTACCCAAGCTTATATAAGTTGAGTTAAAATATTAAAAGAAGAACAAAAACAAAACATACCAGCCTGGTGACTTGGAGCATGCTAATTTCAGCTATGCCCCTTCTATGTTTATAGAAGAAATCTGTTTGAAGAAAATCACCTTCATCAGTTTGCTATGCTCTATCACACATTACCACAAAATTAATGGCTTAGAAAGACACACATGTATTATCTCATAGTGTCCATGAATCAGTCAGAAGTCTGATCTCAGCTTAGCGGGGTTTTTGGATCAGGGTCTGTGTTTCCGTCTAGAGTGCTGGCCAGGCGGGGAAGGATCTGTATCCAAGCTCCTTCAGTATGTTGGCAGAATGTACTTTCACGGGCTGTGAGACCAGGGACTTGTTGCTCATTGGCTGTTCACCAGCCGCAGGTCTTCGAGGCCCCCGGCTCTTCTTGTCACGGGGCCCTCTTGACAAGATCATTACGGCATGACTGTTGACTTGTTCAAGACCAGCAGAGAAATGTCTTCCTCCCGTTAAGACCTTCTATGCAACGTTAAGAAATCCCGAAGCTTCTATCGCACCAATTTTGCCATTTTAATTGGCTAGAAAAAACTCACAGGTCCTGCTCTTGCTCAAAGAGAGGCGATTACAGGGAATGCGGGGGAAGGGTCATGCAGGCTTCTTAGAGTGTTACCTACCAGGTCACCAAGTCAAATTCAGCTAGTTTTGATCTTCACTAAAGACAAATCTTATGTTTTATTTTAAAATGACTGTTTTAGTTACTTTTCTTTCATTGCTGAGACAAAATACTCGACACCCAAAGTTTGGGGAAGAAAGGTTTATTTAGCTCCCAGTTTGTAGAGGTTTCAGTCCACAGTAGCTGTGTCCGAGGCAGGGTGGCACAGCAGACAGGCAGAAGGCAGCGAGGCAAGCCAGGGGGTAATCAATGGGCAGGCAAGCCTCTTTCTATGCCTTATATCTTATCCAGGCTGCTAGGATTAAGGCGGTGCCAATCATGGGATTGATTCACTAATCACATGCCCTTAATCCCTGCATCAGACACTCTAGATCCATCCACCTCTTACCGTGTAGGCTTTGGGGGGACATCTAGACACAAATCTAACAATGGCTATCACAGTTTATATATCATATATTATGGGATGCATGGAGTAAGTGTCCCTGTTTAGATTTCTTATGTTTGGAGCACACATCACTAATCTGAAATTTGTCATTGTGAAGCATTCTCACTGAGAAGATATTGCACAAGTCCAAAATATGAGGGAGAGAGAGTGAAGGAGCAAGGAAGTGGGGAGGAGGAGAGAGCGAGAGAGAGAACACTAGACTACTTAAGTAGTAATCACAGGGGAAGAAATAATGTTAAGAACAACCTTGTTCTCAAAGTTTCCTGCTGAAAATTACTTCAGTATTCCACCTGATCTGCTTTCTTCTCAAGAATCCAGCAGCGTTTCCACAATGCTCTTCAAATCCATTTAATATAGCCATGTCAAGCTCTATGTAACAGAGTTGCTGATTTAGAGGAATTAATCATCTAGTTTGGAGGACAAGTCCTTTTAAATATGGATTTATCTTACTGTTACTCAGATTGCACGCCTAACCACAGCACTAACACTTACATGGATAATAGACATCGCCTCCTTATCCCTCAATACTCCAAACAGTCTTCGGTTATACTAATCCTAGTTCAAATCTGAGTAATTCTGTTTCGGGAGAATGCAAGGAAAATCATTTGAAAATGAACCAACTTTCTCAGCACAAGTTAAGGAACTGGAAACTCTTTCGTTAGGCATCCCAGGGTAGCTTCTTGTCTAACGTGCCTCTTGCTCAGGTGGGCTCAGAGATTCGCATTTCTCTCTGTCGACATATACCACTCCAGTGGTGCCTGGGTTATGACTTACTCTGTTTTATGGTTTCGAGGAAGACAGCCACGTTTGCGTTCGTGTGGGGAAGATGGCTGTGGTGGTGTCCGTCACCCGCTATGGAGTTCGTAAACAGAAGCAAAATTTTGCTGAATGCTGTTTGCAAACTGAATTGCTGTATTTTCAAGAATTAATTTCAAATGCAGTTATAGTTGCAGCAGGTCACATAATGGGAAAGGAAGAAATGATTTCTCTCTCTCTTTTTGGGGGTGGTGCTGGGGAGCCACCTCAGGGCCTTGCCCGTGCTGTGCAAGTGCTCTACCATTTGAGCTGAATCCCCAACCCCGATTTCTCTCTTTTTAAGAAATGATGTCCAGAAGCATTCAGAGAATAAAGAGAAAATTTCTTTCTATGACGTTTGCCCACTTTCATTACTTAAGAACTCCAGATATGAATTACATTATTTATAAACATAATTATAACTTAAAATTGTTTTTTTCTTTCTCTCATAGATCGGGTGAGTCCAGATCTGAAATATAATAAGTGGCATTTTTTAAGACTCTTGTACTCTGCTTTCTTTTACATGACTGGGTAGCAAGATTAATTGGTGATTAACTACTGTACATTCCAATAAATATCCTGTGCAGTCCAAATTAATTTGGTTGTAATGTTTGTTTAATTACAACACTTAAATTAAATTTTATAGTTGGTTATTCAAATTTTACCCTTGTTTGATTTTAATTTAAAGAGGAGGGAGACTATTTAAGATGCCATTGATTTCTCTTGTAACCATTGTGGTTAAAGAGGAAAGCAACTAGTGTGATATAATTTCCCATGATGTCCAGCAGCCTACACAGAAATTCTCTCTCACATTGCCTGTTAGGATGATTGAAATGCTCTCTTTCATCATTCACACATTTATTTATTCTTTCCACTATAACTTAATAATGACTGTGATCATTTTATGTGCCTGACTTTACTAGCAGTTTAGAGGTAGTGAAAATGGGAATAGGAATAAAACATGAAAAAGATAGCCACCCTGATTTCAAGCAACTTGGATTGAATGAGTATTGTCTAATTCCAACAAAATGCAATTAATTTGGTAATAGAATTATGTGAAGAGTAATACAGTAGTATAGAGGAAAGATTGGCCTCTATAGGGAGGGAGAGATTAGAAGTCTCAGAGAAGGGGGAGATCATCACTAGGATTGAAGGAGTCTAGGAAGTTCCCTTGGAGAATAGCACCCTGGGAGGTACACAGGTGTGAGTGGCAAATGGTTCTGTGTGGAGTTAGAAACCAAAGGAAGTGATGAAGAAGCGAAGTTCTATGTATAGGTTGAATCAAGCTCGTGGAGCTCTGACTGTCAAACTCCATGAGTTTCTTTTTTTTAGCTGAAGGAGAACAAGGACACCTCAAGGAAGAAATGGGGAGATCAAAGGGATGAGGTTAGCAGAAGAGCAACATGGTAGACGAGATGTCCTAGAGTCCTGGTGGTGACAAGGTAGGTGAGGCTGGAGAGAGGTGACACTTGGCAGAAGTAAAGATGAGATTTGTGCTGGAAGTGCGGGCAGCAGCAGGAGACTGATATTTGGAAATTTGGCTTTTATGCCCTTTAGTAGCACCCTATTAAAATGCAAATCCTTTTGAAGTGTGATAGGTAGCATTTTTGGCTAGTATTTTAGCATAGAATTTTCTGAGCAGCTGAGAGCATGGCCCTTGGAGAATGGTGGAGGGGTAACTTATTGCTGGGAATAGTAAGGGTGACTGGAGCTTGGGGATGTGGGAGGGAAGTAAGAGAGGAACCTGGAGGGAAAAATTGGAACTTCAAGGGATACAACTTGTTTCCCCCCCAATTTTTTTCTACTATGGTTACCATGTTGTACTTAGATACCCAGAATATATTTTTACTTGAATACTTGAAATTTGCAAACAAAGTAGATCTTAAGGGAATACATAGAAACACACATATACAAACACCACACACACATACATATGCACATGCACATGCACACCCGCACACACACGGGAGGGGGATGTAATTAAATGCAGAGATGGGCATGTTAATTAGATTGTGGTGATCATTTTACCATGTATACAAATATCAATCATCACATTGTACACTTTGGATATATACAAAATTTTATTGGTCAATTTTACTTCAAAAAAGCGGAAAAAAAATGAGCTCTGGGAAGTTAAAAACAAATACAACACAAACAAAGCAAAATGACTTTTCAAGAGTTGGTTCTAGTTCATAAAATACCATATATCCCGCCGTGCAAGTACTTAAGCATCTGAGTAGTGTGCTGATCCTCGTCAGCCCCTTTGATTGGCTGATTAAGGTTCAATGAAGTGTAGAAAGCCAATGAACATGTCTAGGACTGAGGGAGGTAATCTGCTTCATTTGCCTTAGCTGTGACTGCTAGCAGATACTGGTCTGTATGGAGTTCTACTGTGGCTGGGAACTTACTGTGCAAATAGCTTATGGTTGTGAGGCACCTTGCGTCACTAATCAAAATAGAGTTTAAGAAACTCTAAGTACCCTCTACATTTTACTGTGAATCCCTAGGCTTTCATGGAAGAGGATAGTGCTTTCAATACTTAAAAATTAGATTTCATATGGTGTCAAGTGTGAGAAACAGGTTAACGCCAATAGGATAAATAGGAGTAATTTTTGAGAATGTTCCGTGTTTGCCAGAAAGATGGGTTGTTATTTTTGTCTTGTCAATTGCAATTCTTTACATTTTCTTTTTCTTTTTTTGGGTGCTGGGTATTGAACTCAGGGCCTTGCACTTGCTTGGCAAGCACTCTACCACTGAGCCCAATTCCCAAGCCCCTTTAAATTTCATGAGTATTAAGAACTGATTGAGATGATGCACCTGCAAAACTTTTGTAAACATTGAAGAGTTACATGTATATAAACATAAATAGTAGTATCATTTTTGTTTGTGAGGCATTTAAATATTTGTGTGTTGTGTCTAACATGTGTGCTAGAAATTGTTGGTCTCATGCTTAAAAACAAACAGAATTCATATTCTGCATTTTAAAAATCAAGTTATTTTATTGGAAAAGTAGTGTCTGCTCGTTGTAGAGAGTTTACTATATAAAAAATGGAGAAAAAAGCCATCTATCACTCAAAGTCAACACATTCAAATATGTTTTTCTTTAGAGATTTCCTGTGAAAATGTGTAGTTTGTTTGTTTTGCATAGTTGTGATCATACTTTATATAATTTTAAAATTTGACTTTTTCACTTAACACTGCAACATAAGGATATTCTCATGTTATTTTAACCTCAAAGAAGCATTATTTTTTTTGACTTCCTGAAGTTGTAACTATTGGGTATGATTCAGACTGCTTGTGAGCTTCATAAGAGATTTAGAGGTTTATGCCTTTTGCCATCCGTGCCGGCCCTCAGTATCAGTGGGAAGTTAGTTTCTGGATACCCTGAGATTGATTTCCTTAATTGCTCAAGTGCTTTATATAAAAGCGGCATAATATTTGCATATATTCTATACACATTGTCCCGTATACTTTATATCATCACTAGGTTACTTTTAACAATGTGATATAAATGTAGAGTAAATATTTTATAAATTGTATTCTTTAGGGACTAAGGAAAAGAAAAAATACAAACAAGTGTAGTACACACACACACACAATTTAAACAATGTTTTTGGTTGGCAATTGAATCCTTTGATGTGGAACCCACAGGTGGAGAGCTGATCACATGATTTATTCCTGTGTTAGAGTACTTAAATTTATTCCTATATTAGGGTATATATGACTATAATGTGTATAATTGAAGATTGAAGAGGATAATTATAGGAAGGGTATACAAATAAGACCTAATACAAACACTTTGGTATTTATTATCTTGACAGTATAGGATAATTTATTTTATTAAATGAAGCTATCTGAATTAACAAACTTTGTGAAGGGCCAAATGATAAGCATTTAAACTTTTCAGGTCATATGGTCTCCATCTCAACTACTTGCCTTTGCTCTGGTAGTGAGGAAGTAAACACAAGTACCATGTAAATGAATAATTATGACTGTATTCTAATGAAACTTTATAAAAATAGAGGTTGCACTGAATTTAGTTTCTGGGCAATAGTTTGCTGATCTTGCAGTAGATTATGATTCCAGTTGTGTACAGTTTTTGTTTTATATCTTCTCTCTCTTTCTCTTCAGTGCTGGAATTGAATCCAGTGTGAGTGCTCTATATAGACCTCAGCATGTAGATTTCATGTCAGAAGGATGCATTGTTTAAAGGAATAATGACAGTGAGATGGACTGTCCCCAGAGGAGTGCATATGCATACGGCTATTCCTCACATATTTATTCTATGTTACAAATATTTCTATAGACCTTGTTTAATTGTCAGACATAGTTTTAAGTGCTTTAAATATTTATTCAAGGGAGTTTGGTAAAATGATTGAGTTTGTCTATTGTGGTCAGGTTTGCTAATTTGCTCTCCTCGAGTCCTTGAAAATCCTCCCTTCCCTTCTCCAGTACTCTGGCGTATTGTTTTCTCCTTTCTGTAAGTCTGCTGTGAGGAGAGGGCAGCACAGTTCATTTCCTTTGGCTGGAGTGGTAATGAGCAAGAGGAGAAAGTACCTCCTGGCGTGCTTTCTCACAAAGTGAGACATGGAAAAGCTTCTCTTTGTCCCTAATTCTTAGCTACAAAATGGAGGCATTAATTAGATGCATGGTTTTTACAGCCCAATGTAAATCAAAATCAATTTGAGGTTTTTGAATGTCTTTACTTTTCAGACAAATCTAGGGTTTGGTCCTGGGTTCCTATGCTTTGCTCACCAAGCAAGATCTTTGTTTACTAAGTTAGAGTCACATGAAGCTAGCCTGCCAGACACTGATCTTGCTGCACATTGCCATCACCCAAGATGCTTACAGACACTGCTCCCTCGGCACACCTCCTAGAGACTGTCATCTCATTGGGCTGAGATATGGTCTGAGTATCAGGTTATTAGGAAGCTATTCAGGCAAATCTACAGTGTAGCCACTGAACTAGTCTGAAGCTGGTCATCTGAGGAGTGTTTGGATGAATTTCAAGATATTTTATTTCTCCCATTACTAAGAATCAGTGACTTTGTGTAATTAAACCATAAATAATACAGTGGGATATGGCAATTAAGTTATTATAATTAAGATTATCCAAGGTCACACTCAAGTTACTTTTAACTTTGGAGTATGTCTAAATTTGCCCAAATGATTTTGATAACATTGCATAACTTTACAGGGTCTTAATAAATTGCTTGGAAAATATTTAGAGTCCTACGGAATCCGAATCCATGATTTAAATGCAGACCTTTTCATGAAGAGCAAATGTTAATGTAGTGTGTTGAATAACTGTATTTTTAGGGCATTTCAAATAACGTACTGAAACCATGCTGAAAAGGAGGACTTGTTGCTTATTGTTTAAAACACAATTTAGTTAGAGCCTTGAGTTTGTGCATTTGAGGCCAGAAGATTCAACAATCAGTCCATCAAAAAACTAGTATATATCCTCTTTTATTACAAGAAAGGCATGATATTCTATACAATTCTATGTTAAAATATTTGTATAGGCCTTGTTAAATTGTCAGAAATTATATGTCTTTTGGCATACAATTCTATGCCAAAAAAATATAATCTTTGCCTTTAATTTGTAGTCTTACTTGATGATAAAATTTAAACATAAATCTGAGATAATACATACCAAGTGCCAACTTCTACATGAATTTAAAAAAAAAAACAAAGTTGATTCATGGACAAGTACTAATTAGCAACGATTGATATAGAACAATGCTTCTCAAAGCAAGACTTCCAGGCTACCTGTATAAAAACATTTTGAATCCCCATCAACAGATAAATGGATAAATAAAATTCAGTACTTATACACAATGGAATATTACTCTGCCATAAAGAAAGATGAATTTGAGGCATTTGTAGATAAATGATGCAATTTGAGACCATCAGACACACAAGCTTAAATGTCACATGGTTTCATATATATCTATATGACAGGGAGAGAGGGAAGGGCAGATAAGAGGATAGGAATAAAGAATTGAAGGAAAAAAATGATGAAAATAGAGCTTTGGTAAGTGGGAAGGAGACCCAATGTTGGAAGGAGTACACGGGGATGGAAAAGAAAAGAATTAAGATGTATTATATACATGCACAAACTCCCCACGATAAATGTAATGATTATGTACTGTAAACACGTACGAATAAAACAGAAGAATGCCGGTTCCCAGGACTTAACAGGTATACCTTTGAAACAAATTTTCTAAGAATTTATCACACATACACAGTTGAATACTGAGTTGCCATGCATTGGGTTTGTTAGATGAATATTACAAATCAGCAGGTCTGGAGACAGATGGCTGGGGCTATAGAGAAAGCAAAGAAAATGTGATTCTTTTTCTCTTTGTCCTTCATTTTCTTAATCTTAGCTATAGCTAAAACTCAAGCAAGGTTATGGTTTCAAATTCTAACCCAAAAGAACATAACTTCCTCTGAGTGTGTGGATACAGTCCAGGGCCTGGAAAAACTGCAAGGACTCAAAACAAAATGGAAACACTCTACCCAGGAAATAGATAGAAGTTTTTTCCCTTGGAAGTTGGTTACAGCAGTCAATTTTCCTTATAAAAAGAACAGTGACCTCAGAGGAAGGAAGGAAATTGAATTACTTGAAGACCTTCTTTATCATATAACTGTATCCTGAGCCTTAGTTTGGCATAATTATTGTCTTGGCACTTGCCCGTCTTCCCCTTTGAAGGTGTATTCTATCTACTGCTCTAGAAATCTACCACTTAGCAATAAACTCTGCCTGTGCTCTGTATAACTGCGTGCATGAGTCGAATGAAATCTTTTGTTAGTGACTCAGAGAACTGAGGATTCAGCATTGCCAGTTTTTCCTAGCCTAAGGAGCCAGCTCCCTGGGTAGACAGTAGATTTTAAAAGATGGTTTGGAGCTATTCAATAATATTAGCAGTTTGCATTTATTGAGTGTTAATCTTTCTAATGTTGTACTTGTATCACCTCATTAAATATCCACGAAACAACTATGTTTTGTTTTATTATCCCCACGTGACAGGTGAGGAAACAGAGGCACAGGGAACTTCAGCAATTTGCCCAAGGTCACACGGCTGGTCAGTTGCAGAATCAGGATTCAGGGCAAGGCAACCTAAGTCCAGACCCTGAGCTCTTAATCACGTGTTCTCTAAGCAACGAGGAAGGAGAGCACATCTCCCGAGAGATGCGAGATATAACACTAGGCCCCAAAGCACCTGGAGCCCAATGAATAGGAAGTGTGATTAAAAAAAATGCACTGTACATTTAAATAAAAATACAATGATTACAATTAAAAATGCATCTCCGTTAATCGCCCTCAAGCTCTATTCTTTCACGTTGAACACACTTGGCCCATTGTTCTTGCCACCTTCTGAAGCAGTTCTGGGAGTCCTCATTCGTGAGTGTCTTTAGTTGCACTGTTGGGCAGCCTCGATGTCCTGAATCGATTCAGAGCATTTGCCTCTCGTGGCCATTTTAACTTTAAGGAAGAGCCAGAAGCTGTGCAGTGCCAGATCCTGTGAAGAAGGTCAACAGAGACACATTGTAAAGTTTTTACAGGTCTTTGTTTCCGTTGGATGGCACAACACGGCAGCATTCATTGAATTTTTTATTACACCTTGAAAAGACACTCACAGAAGAGGACTTTGAGGGCGTCCCTGAAAGTGACGGGAACGATGGCTTAAGTGCCATATTTTAATGGCAATGAGTCTTTTAATGTAATAAATTTTAATGTGAACATTCACCGTAGTTTTCGATCACTCCTTGTATTTAACCAGAGTACAGACTGGCAAGAGGCTGCTGTCACCCTCTTTGGGGAGGTTAAATGAATAGGGTTCCGCAGTCTGCAAGATAAAACCTAATCATGAGATATAGTTTGTTTTAGCCACAGTGAACTTTATTAATTTCACAAAATAATTTGAAATTTCTATAGTTCTATATCCACTTGAGCTTTCTGGAAGTCATCGTGTTAAATCTCTGAATGGTTACCTAAATATTTTGTTTTACACTCTGTTGTATTTTAAAACATAAATTTAATGGTTAGGGTGCTATTTATTCTCCAGGACACATCATGGGAAACAATCAAGAGTTTACCATCTACAGATTTTACTATTAGTTATCTTAAAAATCATTTTATAAAATAGACTGAAAATATAATTTGGGGCTGTTTTTGAGAAATAGTACTTTGAGTCATATTCTAAAAGAAATGCATAGTATTTGTGGAAAATGCTGATAAAGAAAACGTATTAAAGATAATTACTTATAAAAATTTGAAATGTATAGTATCAGATATAAAATAATTTTATATAAAACTGAATCACTCTGTGGGTATCTACTACTTGTAACTTAGAATTTTCATTTAGTAGCATATCATGAATATATTCTCATATCTAAAAATAGTTGCTACATAATGGCTAATATTCTATTACATGTTTGCACTAAGATTTATTTAAGCAATCTCATACTTCAAGGTATTTAAATTATTAAATATATTTTTATCTTCCTTAAGTGGTTAGAACTGGGCCAGAACAAATGAATCAAAACAAATTTGTTTTTGATTATTTTAATATATAAGACAAAAACGTTTCAGAAA
>PVJO010012503.1:0-55116 GCA_004026905.1 Hystrix cristata
GTGTTCCACTAAGCAGTCTCCTTTGCAGGCTGCTTAATGTAGGAGCCGGTGCCTTTTTTTTTTTTTTAAAGGGGAGAGGTTTATTTTGGCTCACAGTTTCAGTCCATTCGTGGTTAGTTGGCTTGAAGGCAGAAATGGCATGGTGCAAAGGCACGCTAGAGGAAAACTGTCCAACCCACAGCCACCAGAAAGTGCAGGGAGAGAAGGGAGAAGCTGGGGACAAGAATGCACCCCTCCAGGTCACGCCCCAGTGGCCTACCTCCTCCAACCAGGCCCCACCTCCAAACAGCACATTCAGCCCCAAACTCATCAGTGATTTATCTACGGAGGTGCACAGCGCCCCGTGATCCAGTCACCTTCCAAAAGCCCCACCTCGTAGTGGACATTTTAAACCCAAACCAAAAAATTCTGCCCCTAATCCACAAAAGGCTCATGTCTTAAATGCTGTCTGCACACCTACAAAACCTGTAATTACGGCCTCCAGGGCAGGCATCTCTCTCAAACTCCAGAGGTGTATGTCCAATTGCCAAGTCAAGCTCCACATCCGATGGCTACTGGGCATCTCCAACAGCCTCTCCAGCACTGAACTCTGGATCTTCACTATGGTCTGAATGTTTGAGTCCAGCTAAAATTCCTATGTTGAAACCTAATCCCTAATGCAGTGGTATTAAAAAAGCCTTTAGGAGGTGTTTAGGAAATGTACGTAGAGTCCCCATAAATGTGATTTATGTCTTTATGATGAGCCCAAGGGAGTTTGTCCGTCCCTTGCACTGTGTGAGGACGCAGGGAGAAGGTACCATCTATTAAGCAGAGCAAGCGAACTCTCATCGCACCATCGGTTGCACTTTGTCCTTGGCCTTCCCAGACTCTAGAACTGTGAGCAATACATTTCTGTTGTTTATAAATTTCTCAGTCTAAGGTATTTTGTAGCAGCTTGAATGGACTAAGACAATCTTCCTCCAGTCACCCTTACGTATTCTACTGACATCCATCTCTGTGGATGGCAGCTCTTTCATTTTCTCCACTAGAAGCCATGGACTTTTCCTTTCCTCAGTTCTCTCTTGCACTCTCACACACAGTTTATCAGGAAATCCTGCTATCTCTACTTTCAGAATATACTCAGAACCAGGCAGATGGGTCCTGCCTGTGATAATGACAGTAATCTAGCAGACACGTGGGCTACCATAGAAACATAGCGTGACAGGAGGGAAGGGCCACCTGCAGCATGACCAGGCAGGAATTACCACCAGGAAGGAAGTCAGCAGCTATCAGGGCCCAGCTGCAGAGGCTGGAGTGTGCAAGCTGGGCCCCGCCAGAGGAACTCAAGTACCAGGCAGATTCCATGACAGAGACCCAAGAAGGAGAAGACAGGCCAGTCCCCAGCTAGCCCACGGTCTCAGAAGCAGGAGGACGCTTACTCCTCAAAGGTGGACACCAGATGGCCTGAACTCGCAGGCCCAGGCCAGAGCTGCTCCACAGCAGGGTCAGGCAGGGCTGGGGTGCAGCTTCACTTGCTGGGGTGGACAGGAGGCACCTACTCGGGAGATCAAGGGTGCCATCATGGAAGCCAATGGCCTGAAAATACTCTGACAGGAATTGCCACAGAATCCTCTGAAACCATCGATTCCAAACAAGGAGGGAGATAGTTATGCCACACAGTAAGGACACAGGCGTGATGGTTCCTGGGGTTGTGTCTTGCGGGCCTCTGAAAAGTGAGAGTTAAAGTAGGTCTTGGGTTAGCTTTTACACACTGAAAAATCGCCTTCCCAGCAGCCCGACAGTCGCCTGGTCTCCACGCAAACTTTCCTGATATGGAAAGTGACACCGCCTCCTCAGGCTACCTTGGTTTTTTTCTACTTTCAACACAGCCTCTTCCCTGCCTCACCCAACTGCCTCATGCTCAAGACCCTTCATTCCCGCTGGCTTCTCTGGAGTGGTAGAGAATAAACGTGATTTCCGGCTGCATGGCCATTCTTCGCGTCTCTCCTCAGAGCTCAGCCTTCCTAATTTACCTGGGTTTCTCCAAAATTCTTCGCAGAACCATATCCACATTCGCTGGGAACTCCTGTTGGACAATGCTTTCCTCAGAACCGGAAGGACCATCAAGCGCTTCCGGGTGGAGGGTTAAGGCTGCCTCCAGCGGCCAGATGCTGTGGTTGGATAGCAAGTGCTCCCCAAAAGCTCATGTGGAGAACCTCTGGTCCTCAGTGCGGCAGCGTGCAGAGGTAGGAGGTGATCAGATCATAATGGCTCTGGGTTCATAGCTTAACAGGCTATTAGGAGGCAGTGGGGACCTGAGGAGGGGCTCTGGCAGGAGGCAGGAGGTCACTGAGGGCATGCCCTGGTAGGGGATTTTTAAAAATTGGGTGTCATGCATGCATATAATGTACTTTGATCGTATCCATTCCACCTTTCTTTCTTTGTTTTTCCCTTATCTTTCCCTCCTCCTTCTCTCTGGTCCCTTTCCTCCTTTTGGGGAAGGGCAGACTGAGGCTGGAACCTGGGACCTTTGAACACCTCCAGCCATTTAAAAAAATTTTTTTTTCCAGACAGGGTCTTATTGAGTCACTAAGTTGTCCGGGCTGGGCTCAAACTTGTGATTCTCCTGCCTCAGTCTCCCAGAGTGCTGGGATTACCGACATGTACCATCACATCTGGTTTCCTTCCTCCTCTTTTGAAAGGGATCTTTTGTCACAAGTCTTTCCCTCCCCTCCCCTTCCTCCCAGCCACCACCACATAAGCAGCTTTTTCTGCCAAACACTTTGGGCCATGTGGCCTTGACACATGCCCAGACCCAGAAACAATGGAGTCGATGAGCCGCCTCTGAAACTGTGGAGTCAAAATAAATCCGTCCCCTTTTTAGTTGCTTTTCTCAGGTATTTTGTTGCAGTGACTGAATGCTGACCAACACACTAGGGTCAAGAGATGTTGTTCCAAATAGATTTGGTAGAGGACCAGCCAGTGTGAGAGGCCCAGGCCAGGCCCGGAAAGGAGAGAAGGAGGGAGAGGGACAGGAGAGAGGAACAAATGCCATCGTGTCAGCAGGCTGAGGCCCTGAGCTGGGCTCTCTGGAAGGTGTTCTGCAGGAGTAGGATTCAGACCTCTGTGCGGCTAAGAATCCTGAAACCGGTATGCCTTCCACATTACCTTCACCTCCAGGTCTAAGATTTCTCTCAGGACCACTTGGGCACCAAGTAAAGTTCCTGGTTGCTGTGCAGACTGGTCTTCAAGAGCGGTCCCTTTTCTGAGCGCCTCTGCTTTTTCCACCCAGTGAACCCTCAAGTTCCCTTCAGGGCCAGGTCCCAGGCCTCGAGCTGTGGGACTAGGGTACCGGGGAAAGACAACTTGAGGGTTGTGGAAGTGGGCTGGCACCCCAGGGGCTGGGTAGGAAGTCACAAGTGTGTGTGGACAGCGGGATCTGGGAGGGAGCGGATCTGGACACTGACTCCTGTGGCCGTCTCCCCCTGCTGGTGGCAATAGGCATTCACACAGTGGGGTGAGTTCTTACTCTGGGGCATGTGAAAGTTTCTCCCTCCAACTAGAGTGATAGTGTTTTGTCATGTTGTCACAGTAACTGGTGCTCACTCAAGCTGAAGGAGCTGAAGCAGCAGAGCCTGGCTTTTAAAGAGGGGTATACTTCTGTCCGCAGCTCAACGGTGCAATGCAGTTTGAAGATATTGAATAATTCTAGTCCACTCAATAGCTCACCTAAGTTGACCCAGAGCAAGTAACTTCACATTTCTCAAGAACAAGACTGATATCATTGTCGTAAAGATGGCGTGGGATAGCTTATCTGAAGTTCCTAGCAGTGTGTCTGACATACTCTGTTAAGGCGTATTTGCCTTTCCATCGATTCAGGCTCCACAGTCACCAATCAGAAAGTACTGCTTTAAATATTTCTCTTTTCTCTCTGCAGCCAAAGAATAAGTCCTTTCATGAAGTTGTCATGGTTGCTTGTGGCTAAACTATACTGACGGGCCACTGCCAAGCTTTCCCTCCTAGCTCCTTTTCAGCGGGCAGAAACCAACGCCAGCAGGCAGGTGAAGACTGGCAGCCTCTTGCTCTGCTGAGGGGGTGATAGAAACCTTGCTCCTGCCCGGGGCCATGTTCCCATGGACAGCGAGGGAGTGAGGCTGAGACCAGAGTCCCTGTCTGGAGAGAGCTGGGTGGGGGAAGTGGGGAGCATGTATGGTCTCCCAGGCAGGGGCTTCAGGAGCACGGGCTGGTTCCCAGCTGCTCTGCAGACAGAGTGGGAACGGTAGAGCTTCCCTGGTCCCCCTTCACCTGCCACCTGGAGTATCATGGGCCACAGGGGCAGCCAGGCCTGGGCCTGGTGAGATTGCAGAGCTTTAAAAAAGGGCTTAAGTATTCAAGGTGAAAGAATTTGCTAACTTCCAAGTTATATTAATAAAACAGGCACTGAAGAGATCTCTTAGAACTCTGCTGTATTCCAAGAAAAAAAAAAGGAGAGAAAATTGTTCATACTCTGAATAAAAGGAGCATGCTACTTAAAAAGGAAAAGAATTAGCTTGACACTGGGTTTGTCTTCTAAACCACTGGAAGCTAGAAAATTGTAGAATAACATTTATTTACTCCTAAGAAAATGTTGCCAAAATTACAGCATTAGGGTGAAAGAAAATGTTCAGTGTTATGCAGTGATTAAGAGAATAAATCACATGTCTACTTCTGTTTGATGAAAATACTCAAGAAAGGCTTTAATCAAGCAATAAATACATCAGAAAGAAAGAAAATCACAGATTAGAGTGATGAGCAATGAGCTTCACAATGTGAATTTGTGTGTTGCAATGTATGGTAAAATGAGAGGTTGGCCAGGAATAGGTGATATAAATACATGCTAAGTAATAATCTTGGGATAGGAAATATGCTATAAGCAAAAGCCTAATAATGGCTGGGAACTAAAAATAATGAACTACCTGTGTAGAACAGTGGCTTGACTATCCTGTCTGGTTGGGGAAACCAGTGGGGCCATTAAAGCATTCTCCAGATTTCATCTTATTGGTGAAGGAATGGAAGGCCTTAGTGGACAGAAATGGTTTGTGTGATTTGTAGTAGGAGGGAGATATGTACTCTTGGTGTAGGCCAGTCCCACCAGTGGAACAGACAATTACAGTGGAGCGTTGCATCTCTCTGGTCAGTTAAGAAATGACAGAAATATGTGCCTATTTCTGCTTTATCTTTGCTTCCAATCCCCACATCCACACACCAGAAGTTCCCGATTTCTTTAGCCAAGAAAAACAGAAATTTGACAAATTGAAAAGACCACACAGAGGCAAAGAAAGTGTGCTTTTCGGTGCAGCTAGAATCCTTCTTCATTTGAGAGCTTAATTCTATGGTACTTCACAGCTCTTTGTTTTTAGGACTTGAAACTCTGTTCAGAAAGAATTTATACAAATTTAACACATTTAAGAAAAGAACGGAACATAAGTTTACTGTTGCTGCCGCTGTTTTATAACAATCTATGCTTTTTTATTGACGTATTTATGTCATTTTTATTTAATGAAATCATTGTTCTATTTAGGTTTCAGTATACCTTCTTCCTAGTTGTGTTTTAAATTTTTAATTTAATTTTACTTTACTTGACAAATGATAATTGTATATATTACTGAAGTACAATGTGGTGTTTTCATACATTTTGACCTTGTGAAATGACCAAATTAAGCAAATTAACCTATTAATCACCTCACATAATTATGCTTTGTATTTTTCTTGTGATGAGAACATTTGAAATCTAACCTTTTGGGCCAGCTGGTTCTAAGCCATCCAGGCTTACCTTTGAAGAGGGAAAGATTCTAGGGAAAGATTCAGTGTCCAGGAACCCAAGCCAGACCTCAGCACCCATCCTTTCAACTGGAAACAAACTTACTGGCAAATCTTCAAATTAACAAGTAGAAAAGGTGAAATGAAAAAGGATAATGTGGTCACATCAGGAAAATTAGGAAAAAAGAGGGTAAAAACAATATAAAATAAGTAAATGAATAGTAAAGTAATGTGAAAGGATTAAAGTCAAGTACTCAGAAATCTACCATAATTTATATGTTGTGTTCGAAGAAACACATTTAAAACAAACCACTAAAGTGGCCAGGGAGCAAAGAGAATGAGGAAGGGGGTCAGGGTCCCACTGTCCCCTTCAAGGGCGTGGCCCTCATGACCCAAGGACCTCCCAGTGGCCCTGTCTCATAGAGGTCCACAGAGCCTCTTAACAGTATAGCCCTGGGGATGAAGTCTTTAACACATACACCCTTGGGGAAGCTTACTCAAACAGTATCAGCATTCTATATAAAGAAGTTTCCTCTTCTCCCTCATTTCCTTATTCATTCATTAGTTCATTATATCAGAACAGACGCATGGAATTTGGTTTTGTTCAATGGATTAGAATACACAATTATGTTATTTTGATGCTCAAATTGCCCAAGATTTGGCCAATGGTAGGCCCTCAAGATGGCTCCATGTCCTTTTGACATGCCACAATCATGAAATGACCTGGGCAAAGACACACTTTGCCTGCTTCAGTCCTGGATCTTGCCAGAATCCAAGCAGCCCCAGTTCCTTTCATAAGAATAGTATTTGGGAATCGAAGCCTGGGTCCTTAACTGGTCCCCAGGCCCCACTGAGAGCTTACTCTCAATCATCACAATCAGACTGAGAGGTGGACATTATTACACCTACGGTAGATGTGAAAGAACAGAGCCAATAGATTTGTTACTCAGTTAAGGTCATAATCATAAAACCAAGATCAAAACTGATGTCTATTTTATTTTTTAGAGGACAATTTATTTAAAAGAGGGGAAAAGGAGATGCTAGATAGCTACTCGACAAGTAGGCAGCATCTGAAAGCGAAATACTCCCTGATGTCTATTATTTTAAGCTTTACCAGAAGCTTGGTTTAACAGCTTAGGATGTTGTAACCTTGCCAGCCTGGACCAAAACTGCTCTGCCAGGCCTTGCTGAGGCATCAGTCTGTGCTGACCTTCTCCTTGGAAACAGCCTGGAGACCATCGACCCAAGGAGCACACAACGTTGTAGTGCTGGCAAGAGCAAGCAACTGCCACCAGGGCTGGTTTCTTGCCTGTGACAACGGAATGCAGGGTGGAGATCCACACTCTGCCTAATGCATGGCATTTCCACTTCATTTCTTTGTTTCCGCATCAAGCTTTCACCATTGCTTGAGGTCGATTAAAACTGAACATTTAAGAAAATGGATAAGACCCGACTTCCAGAGGGTACCTGGAACAGACTTATTAGTATGGTGTGTTCAATATCCAATAAGGATAAACTAACCTTAAAGACAGTATTTTTGTCACCTGTATTTTCAGGCATCCAAGTGCTGTGATTTGAGTCTTAAATGTCTTCCAAAGCCCACATGTTAGAGGCTTTGTTCCCAACCTGTGGTGCTACTGGGAGGTGGTGGGACCTTCGGGAGGTATGGCCTGCTGGGAGGATGTTAAGTGGTTTAGTGTGGACCCTTGAAGGGACTACTGGGGAGCCCTGTCCCTTCCTGTCTCTCTCTTCGTTTCTTGGCTGCCATGATGTCCTGAGCTCCAAAGGCCCAGAGCAACAGGACCAAGTAACCATGGACTAAGACCTCTGAAACAATGAGCCAAAATAAACCTTCCCTCCTTTTAGGTTGATTATCTCAGATATTTTGCCACAAAGACAAAAAGATGACTAACAAACCAAGAGTCAAAGACGGCTCTTCTTGCGTCTTCTTCTTCCTGTGACTGTAAGATACCCAGAGAAGGTACATGGCCCAGTGGGGTTCCCAGAGAGGCAAGGCCTTTAGAACCACTTGGTGTCCTGCTAAATAAAGAGGTTTCGGGGAGGTGGATCCTTGGTGATGAGATACTGGTGGGAGGGAAGCTTATCACCTTGGAAGTAGGCGAATGCTCGAGGTCCAGCATCAGGCAGAGGGGGCCCTCTGGCTGGTCCAGGTGTCCCAACTCTGCACTCATCCCTCCTGTCTGGTTTTCTGAAGGTGGTGAACTTGTGATCACCAGGCTTCCGAGAGAGAGGAATGGCTGGACTACATTGGTGGGGAGCCATTCTTGTGGCTAGCCTTGGGTGGCAGCACCTGACCATGGCAGCTTCCCCCTCCCCCAGTTTTGTCTCGATCCAAGCACAACGATCTGTGACCCTCACCATAGGGAGGCCCTGTCCCCGCTTACCTGTAAGTCCCAACATTGCTGAGGTCCCAGGAGTTAGGGACATTTTCCTTCTCAATTCTCTTCGAATCATCTGGAGTCTTCACCTCTGGCATGGCACCTGTGGGATCTACCAGAAGATGAACAAGGATAAACAGGGGAGGTGACGCTTCACGCTACCTTCAGTTACCTCTTTGTAGCTTTGTTCAAAATCAAGTCAAAGCAGGTATGATGGCACAGGCCTGTGATCCTGCGCTCTGGGAGGGTGAGACAGGAGGATTGCAAGTCCAAGCCCTGCTGGGGCAACTTAAACTTATCAACTTAGTGAGACTCAGTCTCAGAATAAAAAATGAAAAGCTCTGGGGTGTGGCTCAGTGCGAAGGCCCTTTGTTCAATGCCCCTTACAAAAAAAAAAAAAGGCAAAATCGAAAGGAGTATGTTAACTATGACTTGCAGACTTTTTTCATCCTTTCTCTCTCCTATTGATGGAATGAAGAATAAAGAATTGACTATTTTTCTTCTTCTCTTTTTTATTTTTTTAAATTGAAGCAAGCTCTTATTTTCAGAAAAACTGAATACGGTATGTGGTGGACTTTTTGTGGCCAACTTGAGCAGGAACGCCCAGCTGGACTGAGTTGGTGTGCTTGGGGCATAGAGGATCCACCTGAGGATTGTTGCCAATGCAACATAAAAGAGACGGGAGCAGAAGATGGGGGCCGGCTGTTTCCCAGGAGAAGCTCTGCTGCGGCTGGTTCTTCCAAAGGAAACTTGGCTGTTCTTGTCACAGAAGGAGCTTGGGGCCTTGCTGTCATTGAGGATGGCTGCTGTTCCTTCAGGGGAGCTCTGGTCTCCATCTCTGCTGTGAGTGTCATATCCTGGCTCTAGTAAAGATTTCTTCAGCCTTCTAGTGCAGACAGAGATGTATATCGGACATTGCCATGGGCTCCCGGCCCTTGATTGGATCTTTTGGGTCTCCAGTGCATACACAGATGTTCTACACTCTTCCTGCATCTGGCTCGTGTGTGTGAATGTTTTAACTTGGACTTGTCCTGTATTAAATCTGCTCTTTTGCAAACCGTAGAAAATAACCACTACAGAAATTGGTGTCAGAGAAGCGTGTGTGGGGCTCCTTGCTGTGATGTTGCCTGGTCATGTGGCTTAAGAGCCTATGGAATTAATTAGGAAAGGTTTTGAGTTACCGGCCAAAGAGGCAGCCCTGGAACACTCTAAACTTATATGGGAGACTCTGGCCAGTGTGGAAAACCAGAGTAGCTGATGGAAATGCAGCCAGTTAAGATGAAATTTGGGAGGCCTCCATCGAGGAAGACTACACTGGCTGCTGGATCCCGGGTGGTATACGCGTGCTTTGGCAGAGGGTTGCTCATGTTTGGAGATAGTGCCTGAGTGGCAGAAAAATCTCAGTGCAGTCCGGTGTTGGGGTGGCAGCATAGTTGCTGTTGATGGCTTTTGGTCAGCTCTATGCTGGACATCAAGAGCAGAGAGCCAGTGGGCTGGCTTGAGGCATTCGGCCAGAGGGGAGCTGTGGATTGCAAGGATGAAGAGAGGAGAACATAGCCGTGGAGAAGAAACAGGACAATGGAAAAATGACCTGAGGCCTTTGACCGGAAGGGAAGAGCGTATTTGGGATACAGGAGATCCTTAGTGGTTGCCATGCTCTGTTGTTAAAGTTAATGGACACCAAAGAATTTTAAAATTTGAAACCATATTTTTTTAATGTGGATACACCGTATTGGTATATTGGACTTTGTAAATTTATATTTTTAGAACAAGCAAGAGAGACAGAAAAGTACATTACAATACAAATATACAATAGTATATTTGTGTATTTGTAGTTTTGAACACCTGTTTGTAATCAGTTTTGAGACTCCTTTGACTATTTGTTTGTGGTGTGGGAATGAGTGTAGTAAGAAGTGTATTGTTAATGTAAATCTGAAGAGATCGAGATATAGTAACTCCTTTACAAATCTGCCCCCTGAGACTATGGTTCAAAGAAATGTGTCTGGTCATCAAGTTGACCAAGGGTGGGTTGTGGTGAACTTATTATTGTGGTCAACTTGTGCAGGAACATCCAGCTGGACTGAGTTATCATGGTTCTGGGCATAGAAGATCCACCTGAGGATTACTGCCAACAACGTGAAGAAGAACAGGAGCAGAAGATGGGGTCCAGCTGTTTCCCAGGAGAAGCTCTGCTGTGGCTGGTTCTCTGAAGGGAACTCAGCTGTTCTCGTCGCAGAAGGAGTTTGGGGCTTTGCTGTTGTTGGGGAAGGGTGCTGTTTATTTCAGGGGTCTTCATCTCTGGTCTTCATCTCTGCTGCTAGCATCTTCAGCCTTTTAGTGGAGACACAGATGTGCATGGGACAGTGCCGTAGGCTCCCAGCCCTTGATTGGATCTTTTGGGTCTCCAGTGTATAGACAGGTTTTCTGCACTCTTGCTGCTTTTGGCTTGTGTGTGTGAATGTTGTAACTTGGACTTGTCCAGTATTAAATTTGCTCTCTTGCAAACCATTAACTCTAGAAAAGTGACTAATACACAGTACAAAAACATTCTTGTGAATGACACGAGTGTGTTGGTGCCCAGGCACTCCTAAATATTTTAGCATGTTTCCTACAAATGACAAGATGTTCCTATAGAACCACAGCAGGACTCTGGGACTCAGGATATGAGCAACACGCATTACCATCCCCCGGTCTTCAAACTCCATGAGGAGTAACCCATGGCTCCAATAATGTCTTCTCTGGCTGAAGGACCCAGCTCAATACTCCGTGGGACATTTACTCTGTCACAGTCCCTTAGTCTCCTAATGGAAATAGTTGCTCAGTCTTTCTAGCTGTTAACATCCTTGAAGATGACTGGTCAGTTACCGTGGAGAATACTCTTCAACCAGCGTCCCTCGCCTGATGTTTCCTGGCACTGGGGAATCTCACAGAAGTGGTCGCCTGAGTCTCCCTTACTGGTGCTGTCACCTGGGCTCACCTTCATGAAGGTGGCGTCTGTCAGACTCCCACACTGTAAGTTTATTTCTTTCTCTTCGGGATTACAAAGCGGTTTGTGTAGAGGTATTTTGAAGCTACGTAAATGTCCTGTTCCTCCATGAACTTTCATCTGTTCATTTATGTAGCTCAGGATGGATCGGTGGCTTTCCATTCTGTTGAAAGGATTACAGATCATTACTGTGACTTATTTTGATGGTGCGGTTGTCCTCTATTTGACTGAGGCAAACCCTTCAAACTGGTCTCTGTGCTCTTTTAAATCCTTCCCACACTTCCCCTTCATCCTTATATTTGGATTTGAATTCTCCTGTTGTCTAAGAGAGTTTGTGTGTGTAAGTTAGGTTTTGAAAAGAGCGAAGAGAAAGCAAGGGCGAGGCAGAGTGGAACATCCCCCCAGGAGCTCCTGCAGGATGTACAAACAGAGAGGGACCTTTTAGGCAGCAGGTCCCTCCTGGGTCAGGATCGGCTGGGGGGGAAACTCCCAAGTGGTGTGCACCAGGGGCTGAGGTAGTGTGGCCACCGATTAAGTGTTGGAGAATAATCTGGTTTAGGGAGGCTTTCAACCGCCGGTTAAAAACATCTCCCTTGGCTGCGGTCTGAGAGATCCCATGGGCTGGGTCACGAGCTCTGGGAGCCTCGCGTGCCTCCGGTGGAGAAACCCAGCGCGTGTGTGACCTGGCTCCGCAGACACGCGCGCCCAGCAAGGTGTGGAACTGAGTGCACAGCCGCTTGGCAGTGACAAGAAAGAGGGCTTTGCTGATGCAGGCGTCGTTAGAGGGGCTTTCTGGACCCCAGCTCAGCGTTTCCCAGGAGCAGAGAAGGAGCCAGGGCCTTCCGGACAGGCCCAGGGAGTTCTTGCTTCCACTTCCCATCTTGAGCAGACTTTTACCTTTTAATATGGCTGGTGAGGGTCTCAGTTCAGTGACCTGTTTTAAAGATTGGGGGGAGGAGGTTAGTTTGATATGGAGAGTTAGGTGCTTTCCAGGGATCTCGGTGGGCACAGCAAGTCCGCAACCGGCCCATGTGTCTTTCCGTTTTGGGATGGGAGGGTGCTGGGGATGGAACTCAGGGTCTCGCACTTGCTAGGCAAGCCTTCTACCACTGAGCTAAATCCCCAACCCCTTTTCTTTTTCTCTGAAATAGCACTTTCTACCCTTTGCCTGGTTTCAGTCGGGCTGGTTTGTTTATTTTGTTGTTGTTTTGAGATGGGGGTCTCACTGTGTAGTTCAGGCTCACTGTGTAGCCCGGGCTAGCCTTGAACTTGCTGCAATCCTGCCTCAGCCTCCTGAGTGCTGGGATTACAGGTGTGCATGACCACGCCCAGCAGGGCTGGTCTCATACTCACTGATTTTTTAGGAGGTTTGTATGTTTGGTAGTAATCTTTTGTCAGTGGTATACTTTGCAAATATCTCCTTTCAATTTTTTATTTGTCTTTTCTCTTCCTTTAGGACATCTTTATTTGTTTAAATTGTATGGGTTTTATTTTTTACTTTTTTTTTGGTGCTGGGGTTGGAACAGGGCTTCATGCATTCTAAGCAGTGCTCTACCACTGAGCTACACTCCCAGCCCCTATTTCTTTTTACTATTTGTTGTGCAAACTCCAAACATGTAAAAGAGAAAAGTAGAGTGAATTCCCAGATACACATCACTTGGTGTTTTTAAACAATTATCAATGTGTGATTTAAGATATTTTTGATGAATTTTAGCATTTGTCAGGTTAATCAATATTTTGTTTGGGGACTTACATATGCTAAGTATGTGCCCTACAACTGAACTACACCTCCAACCCCCAAATTTTATTTTATTGTTTTCTTATGTTTGTTTTTTCTATTTTTATTAGTATGTGTTTTTACTGCATAATGATCACATTCATCATGAGGAGTCGGTGCATGTACATAACACATCTTAATTCTTTTCTCGGTATTTTAACTTCATCATTACAAATTCTTGCATTGTTTTTATTTTTAAAATAGACTTTTAAAATTTTGGTATAATTTTAAATTTACAGAAGACTTGTAAATATGATAAGCACGAAATTCCTCTCGCCCAGTTTCCATTTTCCCTCATGTTCTCTTGCACTACCCTGGTACATTGTTAAAACTAAGAAATTGGTTCATGGCTTTATTTGGATTTTTCCAGTTTTTCCATTAATGTCCTTTCTGTGTTCTGGAATCTGATCTAGGAAATCACAGTGTGTTTAGTTTTCCGTCCCCTTATTCCTGCTGGTCGGTGGTGGTCTTTGGTCTTTCTTTGCCTGTAGTGGCCTTGGCACTTTTGAAGAGTGCTGCATCAAGTATTTTGTTGGTTGGGTCTTTGTGTTGGTCACATTTACCTGAGATAAACAGAATACCTGAGCTAACCCGGTGTCAGGAGAAGTTTATTTGCGCTCACAGTTCCAGAGATTTCAGTCCGCAGTCACTTGGTCCTATGCTTTGGGTCGTGGCGACACAGTTCGTCATGGGGGAGTGCAGGGCTGAGGGGGACTGTGAGCCTCAGGGTGCCAGGCAGCAAAAGAAAGATCAGGGCAGGGTCCAGCATCTGGGTCAAGGACAACGCCCCCGCAGCCTGACTTCCTCCTCTAGGCTCCACTTCTGAACAGTTTCACCACCTCCCGGGGTCACCTCAGGCTGGGGAGGGAGTCCAGGCTGGGAATGGATAGGCCGCAGGGGCCATTCAAGCTCGAAACCCTAACCATCCCATTTTAGAATCATTCCTTACTCTGAGGTTGGAAGAAAACCTATGTTTTCTCCTGAAAGTTAATTTTTTTTCTTTGGACAATCGAGTTCTTAATCTATTCAGCCTTCCTAATTATAGTAGGGATATGTGTTTATGGTTTTCCTATACGAATAAAATTTTTTGTCATCGACAGTTTCCTTCAGTCCTGTATTAGCATTCCTCATATGCATGCGTCTCTTTTATTCTGCCAGTCACTTTGTCTGTATGCCAATAACAATTTCCTCTGTACTATAGCTCTGTAGAACAAGTCTCTTCTCCTTAGTCATCTTTGGAAGTGTCTTGGATGTTCTTTGCTCATCTATTTGTCATGTTTTACAAAAACAAACGCTTAAAACTCTGTTGCAGATTTTTTATTGGAGTTGTACTAAAACCATAGATCATTATGTGAAATCTTGATATCCTGGGGATCCTGTCTTGGAAAAGAAAAAAGAACCGACTTTTCCCTAAGTGTATCTTCCCAACACGCACACATTCATTCACTCACATTATCTTTGCCAGAATAATTTAAAGAAAATTACCGTATTTTAAAGTAAATTAGTCTCCTTCTGTGGATGTAAAAAATCCATTTTGCAACCTAGGCGGGCTCCTTTTTTGACACCCGGTTAAGTATGAATCGTTTGCATCCTGACTTGTTGGAACATGCACACCAAAGAAGGAACGTTCTGACTGCAGCCGACATTGGCCTCTTGGGAAAGGGAGAAGGACAGGAGGCCACAGCAAGCCCGAGCAGGCAGCTTCCACTCAGGTCTTAAGGATCAGTCCTTGAAGAACAGATTGAACTCTTGCTCCCAAAGATAAGATCACCGTTTTGAAGGAAATGTCACAATTTTAAGAAATCGAAGTAAGGCCTTTATTAACCATTCCTTCACTCCTGCAGACTTGCCGGATGTGCAAGATACCACTGTGGATACCAGTAATGTGAAAATAACTGTGAGCCAGCTCTTTTCCCTAGTAACTCACAGTCTAATAGTATTAAATAGGTAATTAAATAGGCCCAGGACCTTTCTGGAAGGGGAAGGCTGCTGTTCATTTCCCAGGAAGAAATACTGTCCCAAGGTATGAATTAAGCCTAAGGGAAGTCCACAGAACATAATCAAGACTTCATTTTCAGTCAAGAATAAATCATGACTTCTGTGTCTACTGCTAGGTCTGAGCTGAACTACCTAATACTTGGATTCTTTTGATGAAACCCACAAAAAATTCAGGCACTATGTTTCTTTTTTGGGGGTGCTGCTGGGGATTAAACTAGGCAAGCACTGTACCACTGAGCTAAATCCCCAACACTTTAGACACTATGTTAAAAATAAAATTATCAGGGCTGGGGATTTAGCTCAGTGGTTAAAATGCTTGCCTACTAAGCACAAGGCCCTGAGTTCAATCCCCAGCACCAAAAAAAAAAAAAAAAAAAAGAAAATTTTCCTAAAAGGACCAAAGAACTAAAAAGAGTTTCAAGGATAAGATCTGGGATCCAGAAAATGAAGCCCGCCATTCAGAACTGGTTCTTCTGGAGGGTATTTGCTGGTCTGTGAGAGGGGTCTGGGCAGTAGCCTTGGGCTGGGAGAAAAGCAGTGGACTCTGAGGTTGGCCAGGGTGTGGGTCTCGTGTACATCCCTGTGCTTGGAGCTGAGACCTGTAGGGCTTCCCCTGAGGACTCTGAAAACCTGAGGTGGCCATGACCTCAGGTGTAGCCTGCATTCAGATCATCTGGATTGTCCTGGAGATCTTAACAATCCCCTGTTGAAATAACTTGGATTGTTAGTGTGGCTAGGACCCTAGCAGAAACATAAAATCATCTCTGAAAGCCACATCATGCTTGGCCATAACACCTTCTGTAAATAATTGCAAAACTGTAATGATCAACACAAAATATAACCCACTACGAGTAGGGGAGGCCACATACATGATAGTTTATTTTGGTTTTTTTGGGTGATGAACAACAGATACTACAAATAGACTCACAGATACTCTAGATAATATAATTACTAGATACAAGTGGTGAAATAACTGTACATTTTACGTGCATGGAAATAAAAGCCAGATTTGAATTTTCAGCAAGAGCCAGTGCATGGCTGTGGTTCTAGCTACTTGGGAAGATGAGGCAGAAGGATTGGTATAAATCAGGAATTCAAGACCAGCTGGGCAACATAGCAAGACCCTTGACTCAAAGATTTTTCTTTTTTAAAGGAGACTCCTATCCTACTCTCACGTTGAGATTCTGGCCTTGTAGAAAGGCTGTGGCCAGCGGTGACTCACAGGACAGCAAAGAAGTTGTGCAACTGTACTGGTGGAACTTGCTGGAAACCTGTGCTTCACAGTGCTGGGGAAGCCCTTCGCAGGGAAGGGTCTCTCTAGAGATGCCCTGCTACACAATGGCCAGGGCAGGAGGGCTGGTGCATTGCTGCAGCCCGGTGCTGAGGAAGTGGCCCTCACTGTGGAGTCCAGTGCAGGAAAATGGGAGCCTGCCTGGTGCACTGGAACTGGGACCCAAAAGCCTCTCCTGCAGTGTCTCTCCAGCATTCTTCCTGAGAAAGGTTCAGTACCAGCTAGCATGCAAAACCAAATACTGAAAAGGGAAAAGATGCGTCTTCATAGAACAGTCCACAAGGAAGAACTTGGAACTTAGAGGCAATAAACTGAAAACAGCACAAGAAACAAGAAGAAACCTTAGAATTGAAAAGCAAAATAACTAAAACTAAGAACTCAGTAGATTTAGGAGTAGATTAGACAAAGCTGAAGAGAGAATTAAGGAAATGGAAGATACAGCTGAAGGGTGGAATGGATGCAGGACAGGGTAAGAGACATGATACAGCAGAAGGTTTTAAATCTGCATTGTCTAATATGGTAGCCACTAGGTGCATATGGGTATTTAAACTTAAATTAATCACAGTTAAATAAAAGTTTAAAATTCAGTTTGTTGATCACACTATCTACATTTCGAATGCTTAGTACACACACAGACATGAAACATTTCTGTCATTGCAGCAGGCTCTGTTAGAGCCAGTCTAAATGTTTATTTGAATCTCATAAATAATGGAGATGCTGGATATCTTAGTTACTTTTCTTGCTGAGACAAAATACCTGATACCCAAAGTTAAAGGAGGAAAGGTTTATTTGGCTCACAGTTTGTAGAGGTTTCAGTCTATAATCGACTGGCTTCAAGGCAGGGTGGCCTGGAAGACAGGCAGAAGGCAACAAGGTAAGCAAGAGGGACCTTAGCAGCTTCTTTCTGCCCTTTGTATCTATCAGGCTGCCAGGATGAGAGTGGTATCAAACCAATCAGTGGACTGATTTAGTAATCACACACCCTTAATCCCAGCATCACACACTCTAGATTCAACCACCTCTGAAAAAGCCCCACCTATGACTGCATGAGGCTTTGCAGGGACATTTAGACACGAGCCATAACACTGGGTGTGGTGGTGCATGCCTGTAATCCCAGCACTCAGGAGGCCGAGGCAGGAGGATTGCTGCAAGTTCAAGGCCAGCCTGGACTACATAGTGAGTTCAAGGCCAGCTTGTACTTCATAGCGAGACCCTGACTCAAAAATAAATGAATACATAAATACCTAAATGCATAAATGAATAAGGAAATGGAGCAGAAGCAATACTGGAGGAGTTTTGTTTGAACGTTTCCCCAAACTCACAAAAGATATCAAGTCAGTTTTTAGAAGAACCCCCTCCAAAAAAATTCTAAACAGGATAAATAAAAAAATCCATAACCAGATCTAGAAAATCTTCACCCAAAGACAATAGCAAAAAGCTAAAAGCTTTCTCTTTGACGTCAGGAACAAGACAAGGATGTCTGCTTGTACCACTTCCATTCAGCATCCCTAAGCATCTTGGAAATCAGAGGGATAGGGACTGAAAAGGAGGGGGAAAGTGGTGTTACCAGAAGACAGTTGTATTCTATACTTTTACCCTTTTAAAATTTCTGGATAAATTGTTAGAATTAATAAATTGCTGAACACAAAGTCAATATACAAAAGTTTAGTCACAAATGGTTGAAAATAAATTTGAAAAGATAGCACTTACATTGACATAAAAATATAAACTACCTAAATACAAATCTTATAAAAGAGAAGTAAGATCCCTATACAGAAAACTATAAAATACTTGGCAAGAAATTACAGAGAGCTAAATAACTAGAGCGATAACACCATATTTACGAATTGGAAGAGTTGATATTGTTGATATCAAGTCTTCCTAATTCTTTTTCTTCCTCTCTTCATCTTCCCACCCTTTCCCCCTCCTCTCCCCTCTTTTCTCCTCTCCTGGCTTCCTCCCTACGTACGTCCTGTGCATGCTAACCAAATACTCTACCACTAGGCTATATCCCTGCCCCCATGACAGCTAATCCTGATTGTTAACCTGATTGGTTTGAGAGGTTAGTAAAGCACACTTCTGGGTGTGCCTGGGTGGGTCACGGAGGCATGACCTTGGGGACTCTATCTGCTCAGTCCTGTCCCTCTGCGGCACTCTTGTACTCTGCTTCCTGGCTGCCATGGGGTGAGCAGGTTTTCTCCACCACACCCTACCACCATGATGATTCTGCTTTGGAGCCAACAACCATGGACTGGACTCTGAAACTGTAAGCTACATCTTTCCTCCCTTAAATTGTGAGTGTCAGGTATTTTGTCTCATCAATGGGAACGCCAACCCACATACTTTAGATCTTCCTAAACTGTTGTATTGGTTCAGTGTGATTCCATTTTAACAGTTTTTTTTTTTTTTTTTGAGACAGGGCCCTGATATGTAGTCCAGGGCAGCCTTGAACTTGCTGCATAGACCAGGCTGGTCTCAAACTTGCAACGCTTCTGCTTCAGCCTCCTGAGTGCTAGTATTACAGGCAGCTAATTTAGGCAGAAATTAATATAAAGTTAGAGAAGCACTGTGCCCTCATCAGCACAAAAGTAAAAACATCATGGTGTGGCTGCAGGCACATCTGGAGAAGGCCAGGCCTCAAGATAAAGACGCAATGGCCAGGCCTACATGCCTCCGTAAGGGGTAAGCGGTAACTTCAGATTATACTATAATTACACCACCTGGTCCAGGAAGTCCAGCTAGGCATCAGTCGCCCAGGTGGGTCACTAGAGCATCCGGACCCCTCCCTTCCCCAAAATGCCTGTGTTCTTCCCATGTGCCTTGCTACATGACTCATTTCTCTGCTGAATCAATATTAGCTAAGTGGCTATACTTGTAATCCGATAGGTTGATTATAGTTTGACTCACATTGTACCCACGTTATGACTTTGCTGTATAAATTACCCCTGACAAAGAGCCTCCGTGGCCACCCTACTCGGGATCCCTCCTGGAAATCCCAGAGCTATTCTTCTCTCCTTATTTCCAATAAAATTCTCCTTCTTTGGTTCATAACTTCGATGTTGTGGGACCACAAACTTGGCACACTTGACATCTAACAAGTCAGGAGTTGTATTTCTCCTGTATCCCTGGGATTACATGTGTGTCACCACCATACTTGGCTCCAGATTTCTTTTGACAAACTGATTTTAAAGTAAATATGGAAATTGCGATTGGGAATTTGGCTCCTGTGGTAGAGCGCTTGCCTAGCAAGCCCAAGGCCCTGAGTTTGATCCCCAGCACCACCAAAAAAAAAAAGTTAATATGAAGATAAAAAGGACCAACAGTAATCAATAGTCTCCTTTGAAGAAAAGCGAAGTGGGTAATCTTGCTCTTCCAAGTGTCAAGACTTACTAAAAAAAATTATATAACATTAAGCCAATGCTATGTTGGTATAACAATCAGCAGGAGAATAGAACAGAGAACCCAGAAACAGACTGCTGGGCATATGGACATTGATTCTTGCAGATCAATAAGGAGAAGTATCATTCCAAGTTAGTGAGGAAAAGGCATACTTTTAAATAAATAGTCCTGGGTTGGCGGGGTTTCCATGAGGAAGCAAAAGGAAGTGTGATCCGAATACCTCATACCATGCGTGACAGTCCATGCCTGTTTATAGAGAGATCATAGACCTAAATGTGAAAGGCCAAACAACGAAGTTCTCAGAATAAAATGTGGAAAAATATCTGCATGATACTGACCTCATGTTACATTTTTTTAACCTGAAAATTGACATTTATTTATTGATTGATTTTTGTCAGTACATGTTGGCAGTACGTGCAGTTTACAATCATCTTGGGGAGTGGGTACACGTACGAAGCGCAGGTTGGTTCTTTTTTTATCCTCTCCACTCCCTCCCCTTCCCTCCCTCCTGCTCTAAATCCCCTTTCCCCATTTTTGTTCTTGTTCGTATTATTAATCATATCTCATGCTTATGACATACAATGTTTATATTCATTTAGGTTATGAAGTTCTTGTATATGGCATATCTTTCTTCTATTTCCTCTTTCTCTTCCCCTCCCCCTCTGCTCTCACCGAGGTTTTCTCAGACCCCTTGCTATTTGCAAGAGATCCATTCCCTTGTCTCCTCCTATCCATCCTTTATTGTGCTGTTTGTTTGTACTTTGTCGTACTCAAGTGAGAGATACTAATAGTATTTAAGCTTGTCTGATTTATTTCACTCAACAATATATTTTCCACGTACATTCATTTTCCTACAGATGTCTCAGATTTGTCCTTCTTTATAGCCTAGTGGTATTCCATTACATATCGATACCATATTTTCTTCATCCACTCATCTGTTGATGGGTATACAGGCTGCTTCCAGGATTTAGCTACTATGAATTGTGCTGCTATAAACATCAGTATGCATGTATCACTGTGGTATGATGACTTATGCTCTTTGGGGAAGATACCTAGAAGGGGGATCATTCAGTCATATGCAATTTCTAATTTTAGTTCTTTGAAGAATTTCCATACTGATTCATGCTATATTTTAAAAAGATCGATACATTGGCTACATTAAAATCAAGGACTTCAGTTCATGAAATGACATCATGAGCAGAGTAAATAAGGTCAGATACAGATCAAGAAAAGATACTTACAACACATATAACTAAAAAGGGCTTGTATCCAGAATAGTGAAAGAATTTCCACATATCAATAGGAAAAGGACAAAAAATAAAAAAATAAAAATTGGCAAGAGATGAAACATTACAAAAACAAATCCAGATGGTCAGTAAACACGAAATGATGCTGAACTCTATGAGTAATTAGAGGAGTGACAATTAAAGTCACAACAAAATACCACCACTCACTCACCAGAAAAGCTAAACTTTTTGAATTGGACAATTCTAGAATCTGAAGCAACTGAGAGACTCCGTGCATTACTGGTGGGAGTAAACTGGAGGAATCCCTGGGGAACACGGGGAGGCCTGTCTTCTCCAGTTGAAGATACGCATGCCCTGTGCCCTGCAGCTCTGTGCCTGCGATACAACCCCCGCATGCCCTTGTATCGTGCACAGAGATGTACGAGGATGTACGCAGCAGCGGTTTTGAAACATGAGTGAAACTGACGTAGCTCAAGACTGGAAAGAAACCAAATTCCTGTCAGTCACAGCACAGATAGCTGGCGGTGTAGTCCCGTAAGAAATTCCAGGCCGATTGTATTTGTCAGAAGTTGTGCTCCACCTTAGACAGCTATGTGGTTGAAAGAACTAGAGCCATGAGGAGCAGCCTGAGGAAGTGAACATCGAGAAGCCCAGGCAGGGTGATGCCCGAGTTTCCAGCTCCCAAACCTGCAGGCCTATTTGCTTCTACAGCCCCCTTGCTGCCTCTTCTTACCGGCAGGAAGGGGTGGGGTGTTTCTTTTTCAGTCTGCCCTGTGCTCCGATCCTTCTCTCTTTTTCCATCTCTGACTCACCCTCTCTATGGGAGACCCTGTACTCTTGTCTGATGCTCAGCCCCTCCACCCATGTGCCTTGACAAGCGATGCGACACTTAGCCACGATCTTCCTCTTTCCTAGGTTCTCTCTTGCACCTGAACGTGAGCTCTCTCCACAGCCCTGATTCTTCTGGTGGCTGTGGCTGGCTGTAGGGTATCATACCCAGAGTGCTGGGAAGGGGGTACGAGGGCTGAGTGCCTACTATGCATCGGGGCCCGTGAGAGTAAGACACTCCCCAGGGCTGTAATGGAATTTCCCAACCACAAGTCATTACAGCTGAACACATACAGCATGCAGAATGCAGCACATTCCTACAGGGTAGGGGACACTGCACAACCCCTCATCCCGACCCGCCACACCCCAGGGCCAGCCCTGCTGGTCTCTCTCCTGAGCCCCAGGTAATGCCTGTGCCCAATCTTGTTTGCAGGCCCTGATTCAGAGGGGGCTGGAGGTTTATAAAGGTGCCTATACTGCTGCTCTTGTGTTGTAAGTGCAGTCTCCTTTACAGACTCTTGGTATGGCTGCCTCTCTTCTGATCTCTTATTTCTCACCGTGCTGGGGATGGAACCTGGGGCCTCAAGCATGTTAGGCAAGGCCTCTACCACTGAGTCTCAGCCCCAGCCCTCTTCTACAGCCTTAGTACTGCTTTCTTAGTCCTTTTGGATCAAGATCCTACTCACTCTTCGAAGCTCAGCAATGACATTGTCTTCCTGTCTGTCCAACCCCACATAAACTCTGCAGTGCTGGTTTCAGCCTTTATTGTCACATTTGTATCATAGTTCTATAGGTTTATCAGTTTCCACACATTTAATAGAAAACTCCTTGGTGACATTCGTATCTGTTGTCTCCAATGCTTCCATCCCACTGAATGCTTGAGTGAGTGACGAAACGAATAAAGAATCGATACTTCTTTCGGTGGCCTCAGATTCCACTCTTCCATTGCCAAGCAACTACAACCCACACTGAGACAGCACCTGCTGCCTTTGGCTCCTCCCTCTTAATTTTTCTCCCAGTTAGTCCCACCCTGTCACCCTTTTACAGTCCAGGGCACCAGGAGCAGAGTTAGGGGCTCCAGTTTTAGAGTCCTCCAACTGGCCAGTCAGTCCTTAGTTCTCCGAATGTGAAACCCTTTGGACTTCCCACATAGAGCTTGCTGTCTCCTTCTGTAGTTTGTGGAACTTCTGTTTTTCTGCTAGTTGCTCCTTCCTTTCTCAATCAGAAGGCATAATCTGGAAAGAACAAAGCATATTAACCAGCTTTCCATCATCACTGTAACAGAAACCTGAGAAAATGAGCATGTAAAGAGGAGGCATCATCTTGGCTCATGGTTCTGAAGGTTCCAGTCCATGGTCTAGTGGTCCCACTACTCTGGACTCTGTTGAGGTAGCATATCACGGAGGAAGTGTGTGGCAGAGCCAATCACTTACCTCATGAGCCAGGAAGAAAAGCCAGAGAGTGAGAGGAAGAGGCTGGGGTCCCAGAATCACTTTTGGGGCAACCCCCACTGACTTGGGACCTCCACTGAGGCCTTGCTGCCTAAAGGTTCACAGCAGCTCCACTAGTGTCACCCCAGGGACCAAAACATAACACCAGGCCCTTGGGGGACTTTTACTATCCAAACAATAACACAAAGGTCACCGTGGGTCAGACAGCCTGCGTGTGGGGTGGCACCAGGGCCTTTGCACAGGCCAGGGTGTCCTTGGGGCTCCTCGGCACTGTTGCTTCCTTCCTCATCCTCCACTGGGCTGTGAGGGAGAAATGCTCAGCTAGAAAGTGCAGTTGAAGCTCCATTAGGTGGCCCCTGACGGTAACAGCTGGGCCTGTGGTTCCTGGCAGGCAGGGCCCAGGAGCATAAAAGGAGGAGTGATTCTTGTTCCAGGATGGGGATGGTAAGGTGGGCTGAAGACCTCAGAGCTTTTGACGGATCCTCTGCATCCTCTTGCTCCTGGGGTCAGGGTCGGGCTCTGCACCTCCCACACAGTTCTGCTGTCTGGGATCCGTTGGCCATGTGCCTCTGCCTCCTTAGGCGGCCTTCTGAGGCCAGAGGACCACGGTGTCTGGGGCCCCGGTCACAGCCCTGCCACTTACAAGTCTCCTGCTCCTTCCTGCCTTCAGGGTCCTTGCATGGGTTCAATTCGATTTACCCAGTGAAAGCCCCTGTGCCTACCTGATTGTCCCTCAGTACAAACTTGAACTTCTTTAATTTCAACAAATGTCCCTTGAGCTTCCAAGACAGTGATGGTCTGGTCTGGGCCTTTCGGGACCCTTTAGCGTTTTTTTTTTGTGTGTGTGTGTGCTGGGGCTCGAACTCAGAGCCTTGTGCTTACAAGGCAAGCACTCTAACCGCTGAGCTAAATCTCCAGCCCGACCCTTTAGCTTTGTAGTGAAAATAAAGTATGTCCACAGGCAAAAGGCAGAATGTGGTAGGTGTTTCAGTGGGCAGAGCAGCAGCGTGCCCGGGGAGGAGAGTTGCTGCCCAGAGGGACCAGGGAGGGCAGACTCAGGGGTTCCCTGGAGGAGGCAGCCATGAGCTGGGCTTGAAGAGTGGCAAGTGCTTCAGGAAGCTTGGCTGGTAAGGGACAGGGACAGGGAGAGGGCTCTCTGGGAACCACCAGCACTCCAGCATGGCTCCTGCATGGCTCCTGCACAAGGTGGGAAAGAGACGGACCCAGTAGGACCACCAGGGAAGGTTGCTATAGAGTCCTTGAGTGTCTTCTTGCTGGGCACAGAAGATTGAACCTTCACAGATGTGTGTTTTTTTATGTGTGTGTGGGGGGTGGGTACTGGGGATTGAACTCGGAGCCTTCATGCTGAGCCACATCCCAGGCTTTTAAAAATCTTTCGAGACAGGCTCCAAGCAAGTTGCTAAGTTGCCCTGGCTGAGCTTGATTTTGATATCCTCATGCCTCGGCCTCCCAGAATGCTTGGATTACAGGTGTGCACCACCACACCTGGCTTGGTAAAGAATTTTGAGTCAAGAAATGCCACACGGAAGCCTGGTAGTCATTCTGACTTCGGTCAGTCTCCAAATCTGCATCCACAGCCTCTTCTGAATCCACGCAAACAGTCCTGTCCCTCGGGGCACCCACCATCTTTGTACAGCCACCTTCTGTCCTGCTTGGATTTAAGCAACAGTCCCTAACTAGCTCTTCAAGGCCCGGACTCCCCTCCATGGAGGCCACACCTAACAGCTGGCTTGGTCTTTGTCAAAGCACAAATCCAATCCTGTCAATTTTCTGCTTTGCATCCTTTAAGACCTTCTTGCTGCCCTGAGATAAAGCCAAATTTCTTTCCTACTAGGCACCTGCCCTTCCTGGTTCCTGCCACCACACCAAGCCACCTCTGGTATTGCAATCCCTCTTAAATGAATGGCTCTTCACCTGCCCTGCAGGACCAGTGTCCAGACCTCCACCAGGGCCTCTCTGACCCTTGCCCCATCCTCTGGCTTCCTGAGCTTCCCGAGTGTCTTGCTGGAGGAAGTGTGTCGCCGTATCTCAGTGCTCTTAATGGTCTAGTCATTGATTCTTCCCTGCTCTCAGGTTTTTTGTTTATTTGTTTTGTTTTGTTTGGGTTTTTTCACTCTGTTTTCCTGTGGCATCTCTGTTCTCACAGACCAGGTACTTGGGGCACAACAAAAAAAATCTTCAAAAGGATGAATAAAAGCTGGGTGTGGTGGCACATGCCTATAATCCCAGCACTCAGGGGGCTGAGGCAGGAAGATTGCTGTCAGTTTGAGGCCAGTTTGAACTACATAGTGAGACCTTGTCTCAAAACAAAACAAAAACAAGGATGAATAAACACTCCCCTCCTCTGGTAATTAGCTGGCTTCTCCTGGCTCACATTGCCCTACACCCTCAAGACAAATCATTTGCTCCTGTTTCTTCTAGTCTTTGCATTGACTTTCTGTCCCTAATTGTGCCCAAAAAGGAGATAGTGTTGTAGTTGAAAGAGCCGCACAGCATTTTTCACAAAGCCTGGAGTAAAATACACCTAACTGTTAACAGCAATGGCTTTGGGGAAGTAGGAGACAATATGACATTTTATTTTTTCTACTTTTTTGGTATCTGACAAATTCATTATATTTTGTAATGAGAAATAGTATTTCTTTCTTTTTTTGGTGCCAGGGATCAGACTCAGGGCCTCATGCTTCTTAGGCAAGCACTGTAACCACTGAGCTAAATCTCCAAATCCCCAGCCCCTATTTTTTTATTTGCAGTACTGTAGATTGAACCCACGCCCTTGTGTGTGCTGGGCAAGTCCTCTACCATAAACTATACCACCAGCAACCCATGTGTTTTTTGGTCGTTAGTTTGTTTTTGAGATAGGGTCTCGTTATACTGCAGTCCACACTGGCCTTGAACTCACTGTGTAGCCCAGGCTGGCCTCAAACTCACAGTGATCTCCTGCCTCAGCCTCCAGAGTGCTGGGATTACAGGTGTATGCCACCATGTCCGGCCTGTGTGTTTATTTTTTAATAACAGTGCTAGACCAACTCAAAGAGCTTGGTTTAAGTCAGAGAACCAGGCTAGTGTGAGTAGTAAAGTAAGATTTGTGTAAAAGAGTTCAGAAAACTAAATTTATATAATCTCTCTAGAAGGACGTATGAGAAGTGAGGAAAGCCCATTGCTTCTGCGGAGGGGACCTGAAGGATGGGACAGAATTTTCGCTCCAAGTTCAACTTTAGGTTTGGGTCATGTGAATGTGTTATGCACGCAACATTAAATAAAAACTAAAGTGTACATGAAAAAGAGCCAGATTGGAGCCCTAAGCAGCTAGATCCCACTGGAGACCTCGCCTTGGCCACGTGTGAAATGATCAGTGGCCTCTTCGCGGGGCTGGAGGAACAGATGTCGTCCGCGAGACCCAGAGGCCCCTGTGGAGGTAGACTTGCCCCCGGCTGCCCGCTCCCACCCTCCTTCCTTCTCACCCCTTCCTGCCCTCCAGATGAAGCTGTCAAGCCCGAGCTGTGCGTCTGCCAACGTCTCCCCGCGGGGTTGCCTCACTGGGCCTTCTGCCTGCTGGAACACAGCTCGGTCCACGCGTCCTGGGCGTTTCAAGGCGGCCAGATGGCTCTTTCTGTTTTCTTGGGCTCTCGGCTGGCCAGCCCGCTCCGTGCACTGGAGACGTTTTGGGCTCGGTGCATAGTGGATCCATTCTGTTGCATGGTGACTTCCTTGGAAGAGCGCTGGGAAGAACTGCGTTGGGCCTGGTCTCAAACTGCATTCCTGGCATTGTGAGCTGCATTTGGTGTGGTGTCTTCGGGTTGTAATTATGAAAGAAGTCAGAACCTCCGGCGGCTCACTAGGGTGAGGTCTGGGCCCATGGGACTGGGGTCGAGTCCCCAGAGGTCTGTCCTCACCATGACCTTCAAACTGTGTGAGGCTGCGGAGGGGCTTCACCTCAGTTTCCTCCTTTTTGGTTGTCCTGCTTTCTCTGCAGTCCTGTGGATTTTTCTCTTCTTTTTAATTTAATTTAATTTTATTTTAATGGTACATTTTAGATATACTTAGTGATAACATTCATCATAGGGGATTTGTACCTGTACATGATACATCTTATTGCTTCTTTTTTTCCGTTCCCTTCCCCTCCCTTCCCCCCTCCTCCCTCCCTATTTACAAAAGCTTTGTTTCCATTCTTTCCTTCCATTTCTTATTTCTCTTGTCCTCTGTTCCTTTCCCCCTCCCTTGTTCCCTTTCCCATTTGGACGTTTTCTTCCTTTTCCCAATATAATACATTTTAGTCTTTATATACACTTCTGTTTCTCACACCAGAGAAACTATGAGGTTTTTAAACATGTGTATCCTATTTATTTCACTTAAGAGTATGGTCTACAGATGCATCCATTTACCTAGGAATATCTCAAGCTTATCGTTCTTTATGGCAGAGTAGTACTCCATTGTATAAAACAACCACATTTTCTTAATCCATTCTGCTGTTGATGGGCATTTGGGCTGTTTCCAAGATTTAGCTATTACAAACTGTGCCGCTATAAACATGGGTGTGCATATATCGCTGCAGTATGATGCTTTTAAGTCTTTTGGGAAGATACCAAGAAGGGGACTAGCTGGGTCAAACGGAATCACTAGTCCTAGTTCCCTGAGGAATCTCTGCACTGATTTCCATAGTGGTTGTACCAGTCTACACTCCCACCAACAGTGGAGAAGGGTTCCTTTTTCTCCACAGCCCCTCCAGCATTTGTTATTGGCTGATTTGTTGATAATAGCCCATTCTTTCTGGAGTGAGGTGCAATCTCAGGGTTGTTTTAATTTGCATCTCTCGAATGACCAGTGATGTTGAACATTTTTTCATATGTCTGTCTGCTGTTTCTATTTCTTCATCTGATTTTTCTCTTCTTTATGTGCAGATTTCTTGAGTGTTGATGAGAAGTATGAAGCAGAAGCAGGTACTTTCTTTGTTAGGGTAGAGTAGAGTAGAGTTGCCAGTTTAGGCAAAGAAAAATACAGGACATCCAGTTGGATGAAAAGTCTAGGTAACAAATCTTTTTTTTCTTTTTCTTCCTTTCTTTCTTTCTTTCTTTCTTTCTTTCTTTCTTTCTCTCTCTCTTTCTTCCTACTTCCTTCCTTCCTTCCTTCCTTCCTTCCTTTCTTTCTTTCTCTCTCTTTTCTCTCTTTTTTTTTTTTCTTTTTTCTTTTTTTCTGGTACTGGGAGATTGAGTCCAGGGCCTTTGTGCTGGCTACATCCCCAGTCCTTTCTTTTTTTTTAATTTTTTTTATTTTGAGATAGTCTTGTTGATTCGCTAAGTTGCTCAAGGTGAGCTGAAACTTCAATCTTCCTGCCTCAGCCGCGCAGAATCCTGGGATGACGGTGTGTTCCAAATGAATTGCTTTTTAGTATAAACATGTCCTATGTAATATTTAGGATGCACATTACAATTGCATATTGTTTTAACATGAATATATCCCATGCAATATTTACAATGCATTTACATAAAATTATTTATTTATTGTTTTAGGGTCAGTGCATCCAAGGCAGTATTTGCATATTCTTTTTTTTTTTTTTTTTTTTTTGTGGTACCGGGGATCCAACTCAGGGCCTCATGCTTGCAAGGCAATCACTATAACCACTGAGCTAAATCCCCAGCCCAGTATTTGCATATTCTTATATCGTAAAATGTTCACTGTTTATCTGAAATCCAGATCCAACTGGCAGACCTGTGTTTCGCCGGCCTCTCAGCCGACCAGGACACCCGTAGAGGCCCCCTGGCTCGAAGGGAGCACAGAGGCCTGTTTTGCTTGCTTGCATGGCTGGTCCAGCTTCTTTCAAGCAGACTTCCACCCTGGGCTTCAGGGTCAGAGCCCAGAAGGGGCGAGGCCGGGGCTCCCTCCTGCACACTCTGCTTCCCTGGTGCAGTCCCGAGCCAGGGTCTGGCTGAGGCTCCCTGATTCCTGCTCACAGCATTTGTTCTGTCCTCTTCAAGTGACTCTTCCTGCTGCATGTAGGCAGGATCCAGCTCAGCAAGGAATTTTTTTGTTTTTAAATGCTATCATTCTGGAGGTCCTGTTTCTAGAAAGTCAACCTCTGTCATGGAGACAGTGTGACCAGAAGCCACGCGTGCCTTGAGAGGAGAATTCAGAGTCCATCTGCCTTGTCCCTGGAGGCTCTGTCTGTTTGGTGGAGGTGGCAATTGGGGGTAGTGACCTCCTCCTCTGTCATTTTGGCTCAGTAGGTGACTCCCTGGCAGTGTCTGGGCCAGGGTCCACGACACAACCATGTCACCTGAGAAAACAGTTCAGACTCCACTGAGTCGTTTGTGATGCCCTGCTGGCCTGCAAGTCCCATTCGAGACCACAGGAATAGGGTCATCCCACCAGCTGGAAGGATGCCCCTGAACTTAGTGATGTCTGTTGTTCATAATGGGTTTAGGCCAGAGGACATAAAGTAGCAAAATTAGCGATCATTTGCAAGGGCTACCATAACTAAGTACCACAGACAGAATGACGCTAAAACAACAGAAATGTACTGTCTGGTAGTTCTGGGGGCTGCAAGTCCAAAGTCAAGGCCTTGGCAGGGCCATGTTCCTTCCAAAACCTGCAGAAAGAACCTTCCTTCCCTCTTCCGGACTTCCGGAGGTCTGCTGGCCATCTTCTGCCTTCCTTGTCCCTCTGCTCCTCTGTCTTCATCCAGTGGTCTTATTGTGTCCTGTGAACCACACATGGCCTGATTTTAATGGACTTTAACAAAAACAGGTTGGCTGCTAACAGATAAGAATCAGAAGAGGTAAGGAAATTACTTAGCTCCCCGGTGGGCCTTTGTAATTGTGCCCACAGCTGAGGCTTTGCTGGGGTGCAGGTGACAGTCTCCCCACAGACATGGCATGTAAATGGCTTTGCCATATCTCTTTTTCGAGCATTTGCACAGAATGGCGAGAGGGAGGGGGAGGGAGAGCAGGTACCAGGCAGGGAGTGGGCGAGGGAGTGCAGGAGGCCGAGAGGTGGCTGCTGCAGTAAAGCCTCCTCCAAGTCCAGAGATGCCGGAGGGTGGTGTTTTTGGTAAACAGGGTACCTTCCCGGTTTGGGGCAGCACGGTTCCCTGCAGGCAGCTGGATGTCTGAGCTCCGTGGCTTGTGGCCCGGCACCAGGCAGCTGTCCTGGTCACACGAGCTGCCCTCCGTGCTTTGGTCTCTACAGAACCCGCACTCTCAGAGACGCCCTGCGGCTCCAGCGTTTCCCTCAATCAAGAGGATTTTCGAGGGACGTCGCTGTAGACTTTCAAGTCTGTGCCCATGTTGGCGGAGGGAGTGTTTATTGCGGTTCCTGGCTGTGCATCCTTCTGTCTGGCTTCGCGTGGTTTCTGTGACTGTCTCGCCCCGAAAGCTAATTAGAGTTCTAATTCTCAGCAATATTTCTCACATGAGCAGTTTTTGTGCTACTTAGAGTTTCTGCTGAGAAGAGTCCTACAAATTGCTGCCTTTGTTTATCTTTCTGTTTTGAGAGCAGAGTCTGTGGTTGCTTGTTCACACCCTGGTTCCAAGGCAGTGCCAAGCTACAATTCTACCTCTCAGTTTACCCAAAACTTCAATTTTCCTGGCCGACTCCCATCAATACCTACTTTTTCTTTTCTTTACTTCCACCATTGACACATAGCATTTGGCTTTTAAAGGGCAATTTTCTAAAGCTGCTAGTCTTTTAAAAAAGTTTTTAATTAGGGCTGGGGGGGGTACCACTTGCTGAGCACACGAAAGGTCCTGAGTTCCATCCCTAGCTTCCCCTTGCCCACCAGAAAAGTCAGTTCAAGTTAAGTATAATATGTGCACCACCTATTTTTTTAATTTTTATTTTTATTAGTTCACATTTGCAGTACCTAATGATTGCATTCATTGCAGGGAGTTGGTACACATACATAACACATCTTAATTCTTTTTACATCCACTTCCCTTCCCCTCCCAGGCCCTCCCTCCGTCTCTTGGTCCCTTTCCCACTTGCAAAAAATCTATCTCCCTGTTTCTTGTTATCTCTCTTTTATTTCGCTCATTAATTTATTCATCCTTTGGGCTTCCCAGATAAGAGAAGCCATGCGATATTTAGGCTTGTGTGTCTGATGATTTATTTCACTTAACATTATGGTCGTGATGATTTATTTCACTTAACATATGCAGCATCTAAGAGGTTCTGATCCCTTTGTGAGAGCTGGTGCTTTGAGGGAAGCCACAGGGAATGGTCAGAGTAGGCCGAGTGTCAGCAGCAAGGCCCCAAGTTTTACTTTATTTGCTCATGGATTATCTGGCTTTGATTCAGTGCCCATTTATGACTTTGGTAATTTTTAAGAAACTATACAATATTAAAATTAATGCCAGATTCAATAAATAAGTATACATATTTGATGTCTAAAAGAAAATGAATGAAATTAGAGGCTCAGCAAAACTGCCTTATTGCATGTTATTCCCTTTTACCCTTGTCTAAGAGTAGCTGGGTCTGTGAACCAGTGGGTTTTAAGAGTCTGTGGTGTTAGTTGAGTTGTGTCTTTTTTGTTTGTTTGCTCATTTGTTTTTTGTGGTACTGAAGACTAAACCCAGTGCCTTCACTTTAAGCTATATTGGAGCCCATTTTTATTATTTTTAGACAGAGACTTGCTAAATTACCCAGACTGGGCTTGAATTTACACTCCTCCTGCCTCAGCTTCCCAGAGTGCTGAGATTACAGGTCTGCACCACCACGCCCAGCTAACAGCATCATTTTAAAACAGAATTCAGTTCTATGTTTTACACCTGTGTGTATTACAGCTTAATTATCACACACACACACACACACACACACACACACGAGTGCTTCACACCCCTTCATGATGCCGAAACTCAGTTCTCATTGTGTCTCACTATCCACTGTCAGTAACACCTTGAAGAACTTGAGTAAACATTTCAATCTTGGGCCAGCATTGCTGGATTGTTGGGACATTCAGAAATAAGGGCAATCTTTATTTTTTTTCCTTAGAAAACTAGATAAACCGGGCAAATGCCTATACATAATCCTAGCACTCAGGGGGCTGAGGCGGGAGGATTGCCATGAGTTTAAGGCCAGTTTGGGCCACATAGTGAGTGCAAAGCCAGTCTGAACTATATAGTAGGACCCTGGCTCAAAACAAAACAAAACAACAAACGAACAAAAAAGAAAACTAGGTAAGAAAATGTCAGAGGAAAAATTGACAACAATTTAGTTTAACAATTTTAATTGGCTTTTTTTTTTCCTGCCCCTGTTCTGGGAGTCGAACATAGAGGCACTGTACAACTGAAATACGAGATACATTCCCAAGTTTTTGGCTTTTATTCTGAGATAGGGTCTTACTAAATTGCCCAGGCAAGACTTGAACTTTTGACCCTCCTGCCTCAGCCTCCCTCAGTGTTGATTACAGACTGTGTGCTGCTGCACCTTGCTCACTGGTCTTATTTTTGATCCTAGGATTGACAGCACTTCATTCTATAAAATACAGTAAGTGTTCTGGTGAACTGAACAGAGGTGGGTGGCTTTATAGAGGAAAAAAAGCAGAAACAAACAAATAAACAAATGCAGATCAGTCATTTCAAAGTTATTTCCCTTTGTAAATCCAGAACATGAAGACAATAGGAAAATGGCTGGTTGTTTAGGTTCCCGTTTGCGGATGGGATTCGGCAGAGGGACCCCTGTGTTATCATGTCAGCTGGAACTGGTCTGTGTGTGGGGTCGGAGCTTTGCTCAGTGCTAGCCGTTAGCACAGAATGTACAAGGTACTGGCTCCGTCCCCAGCACCAACAAAAAATGAAAAAAAAATAAAGTATATCAAGTATAGCTGTAAATCAAACAGAAACTGGCCTGTTTGGGAAATTTGGCTATTATTTCTCGAATCCTAAAGTCTCAGATCAGATGAACCGCTTGGTTTCATCCTAGTAATGTGGAACTGTGGCATGAATGACTCCATTTTGGTTTGTAGCGTGGATCTTTGAGGCCTGGTGCAGAAACTAAGTCTAAAACAATGGCTTCCTGTCATTTTTATTTAACAAAAATAATTAAGGAATAAAAATTACAAGGGAAAGAAAACATACAGTACATTATTGGACTCATTAAATATTTATATTGTTAAAAATCATATAAAATGGGTCATTAACTAAAGTGTAAATATGTTGGAAGAATGAGGAGGGAAAATAGATATCTGTTTGTCAGAAAGGAAACATTTTTCTTCCTTTCTTCTTCTGAACTTCTTAGGTTCAGAGGTTGGAGGCCTGCAAATTAAACTGACAAAAGACAGATTAGCAAGAGAAAAAACAGATTTAATTACTGGCCTGGGGACGTTCACAGGAAAGTCTGGCTCTAACCAGAGTTAGCCTTTGGGGGTTTAATAGCTAGGGGTAGAGCGCTTGCCTAGCATGCAGGAAATACGGAGTTCGATCCCCAGAACTGCAAACATGTACTAATAAATAAAAAATGACATAAAAAATACAAAAGAAAGAAAAAGACTTCTTCAGATTAGTTATTTACTGGAGGCTGGTTTGTGGCTCTAGGCTTTGCCCGGCGGGGCTGGGCAAGCACAGTTCTTGGGTTTAAAACATGGACACAGTTCCTGGGCCAGGGGCATGCCTCAGTGGTACTTTGCATGCATGAAGTCTTGGGTTCAATCCCCAGTGCCAAAAGTAAAACCAAACCAGAAAGACCTGTGGCTCGGGGAAGGGGAAACAGGTCCCTTGTCAAGCTGAAGAGACTGGGGAAAATGACGTTCCAGAGCCTGCCAGCAGGGCGAGTTCTGTGTGTCACATCCCCTGTCCTCTTCCTCCTTCTACCCCACCTACCTTTCCCAGACCCCCAAAGCAATGTTCAGCAGGAGTAAGACCAGCGAGTAACTGGATGGACACAGAGCTGTGGCAAAAATCCACACTAGCTTTCAAGTCCCCTGGACGCCCAGTCCTGGCTATGCTACTTTCTGAGTGGTTAAATCTATTCCCAGCCCTGATTTTAGGACACCTGTGGGTGTCTTTCATTATTCCAAGGGCTGTTGTGAACTTCTAAAAATAAAATCATTTAATTTCATGCACTTTTAAATAAGCACACACCTTGTACTCTGGAAAAACCACACACTTTCAGAGGAGGAAGATTGTGAAATCCAGCAGACAGAACCCGTCAGACTGATTCCAACAGGTTGGCCAAGGCCGTCAGAGTCCCACCCCAGGTTTGGGTAACGCTTTACAGCTTCCAGAGCCCTTTCTCGTTGTTGGGTCGTTGACAGAGTGTGTGTAAATTAGTATAAGAGATACCTGTTCTAGCCTCAGTACTGTGCCTGCAGTGGGAAGAAAGCCTTCCTTTGGGACGGGGTTTTTCCAGGAACAGCTGGTGAAGGTGTGCTGGAGGGAGGCTGGGGCCCAGGCCCGGGTGCAGGCTTCTATCCCTGTCACCGAGAAGGGAGGGGAGGCAACTCCAGGTCGGTTCCAAGGCGAAGCCCACAGCAGCCCTCCAGCACTTTCCCTGGCCTGACACCAAAGTGATCCGGATGAACAGCGTTCTTTGTTTCACAGTGGGAAAGGGAAGTCATAGACCTCATGGAATCCATGTCCTTGGCAAAGACTCCAAGACTGCCAAGGCCCTTTCCTTAGAGGTTGCTTTCCCAGATGTGCCTCCTCATCACAGTACTCCTGGAACACAAGGGCCAAGGACTCCTCTGGAGCCCCAAGGAGACAAGAGGTGGGACTGGAGTTGGGGGTTAGGGATGACACCCGCAACTTGCCCAGTGCCCAGGGCAGCCAGGACAGCCCAGGTGGCAAAGCTCAGTTGGGGACCCAGGCCTGGGGCTCAAGGCCTCTGGCTCCACCTCCAGCAAAGTCAGCTTTCCTTTTTTCTTTTTTTTTTTCTTGTGGTACTGGGGATGGAACCACAGTACTGAGCTAAATCCCCACCCCTTTTTATTTTTACTTTGAGACAGGGTCTCACTTAATTGCTAAATAGCCTAGGCTGGAGTCAGATGTGTAACCGTCCTACTTCAGCCTCCCCCAGTGCTGGGATTACAGGCAGGAGACACACGCCTGGCCCCAATCAGCTTTTCATAACAGCTGCTCCGAGTCTTCCTCTCAAGGGCTGCAGAGCACAACTTACTGCTTGAACTCACAGCTCTGGTGACTTCTGCCCTTTTGGCAGACCAGGGCCTGAGCCCCAGACCCTCAAGCGGGAAGGTGGAGGATGCCTCACAGGTCATCATCCTAGCTGGGAAGGGCTTGCTGGAAGAAGCACTTCTTTCACTTGGGGACCAAGGGAGGGCAGTGCGCCTTCTCTGGCCTCTTCCCCTGCAAGGCCTTAAGCAGCCCAAGTAGGATGCTAACACAAAGTTCCTACCACAGGCCAAGCGCTTGAGCATGTGTCAGTTTGCGCGGTGTTCCCGGGGCCTGGGGAGCCCCCGACACTAATGATAACCCGCTGTGTGTTGGCGGATACTCCAGTACCTCAGTTGCTCCCACAGTAACAGCCTGCTCCTTGGTTTCCTATTTTGCAGAGGAGAAAAATACGAGGTCAGGTAAGGGCTGGAGCTAGTGAGCAGCCAGGCCCAGACTGAAACCCAGGTCTGTTTTCTTCCACAGCTCCTGCTCCTGCTCAATGTGTGTGCTTCCCTGTATGAGCAGTAGCCTGGGCTGCGCAGGGACTGCAAGGGTCTGCACCCTGCGTCCATGGAGGTTGCTACTTGTTTAAAAGAAAACAATATCATGGAAATCAGAAAATCGGGAAGAAACTCCCCCTGCTTTTAAAAATTAGTATTTATTTAGCAGTGCTGGAGAAAAACCCAAGGCCTCATGCATGTTGGGCAAGTGCTGTAGCACTGAGCTCCATCCCATCCTTTTAAAGAAAATAAATACAAGGTACAAACAAAAATATATTTCTGATGGGAAAGAAATACAGAGTGGTTCAAAGAGGCCTTCTGCTGCTTCAAGTCATGTTCTGTCCTCCCCTGCTGCCTCTAGCCTCCCTGTTCAGCCCAGCCGGCCTGCTTTCCCCACCTTCAGGGCTGATTTGGGCTTGAGCTGTGTTCTCAGTGTCCCATGGACAGGACACAGGAGGGCTCAGGGCCCGCGGGGAAGAGGAGCGATTGACTGAGCAAGTGACCGATGGCGGAGGGGCCTGCTTAGTAATCTAGTCCAAGGAGTATATTGAGTACTGTGTGAATTACAGTTAGAAACATAAAAATGCATATTGTATCAAGAATTCATGGGGTTGGGGATTTAGCTCAAGTGGTAGAGTGCTTGCCTGGGAAGCACAAGGCCCTGAGTTCGATCCCCAGCATCCTCCCGCCAAAAAAAAGAATTCATGAGACTCATGTGTGATATTCACAAATAATATGTATGTACTGCGGTTAGAGTTCAGTGTGACGGAGTGTTGGGGATGAAACCTGGGGCCTCATGCATACTAGGCAAGCACTGTACTGCCACCCCCCCCCGCTGCCTTCAGTGGTATTCAAGAAAATTTTCTAATCTATAGGTGAAGATAATTTGGCAAATTAGTAATTCTGATAAACATATTAGCTAGAGATAACTGGACACAAATCATATATGCTTCTACCATATACAAATAGTTTATTTTACTTTTGGAAGTTATAGCTAAAGCTGCATAAATACCTTCAAGATTCACTTAATCAATTTAGGCAATGTTCTATTATGTCCTATATCTCTGAAAAAGTAAAATTTATAGCATCCATGATAGAAAAATGTATTTCTTTTTTTCAATATATTCCAAAAAGTATTTATTTCTTCTTTCAATTGACAACAGCTGAGAGTGGGTTTTTAATTTATTTCAATATTTTACCATGTGTAGTTGGATCTGAATAAAATGAATTGTCATCCTCCAGGGTATGATATGCATTATAGGAAATCACAGTCATTCTGCATTTACACAATTACAAAAGAGGTGTTCTGGGATCTATATTCTACTTCATTTTTTGCAGTTGTAAAAAGCGAGTATCTATTTTCGTTTATGGAATAGGGTACATTTGATTAGAAATCAGATTAAAAGAAGCAGATGCTGTCACTGTTGATGAGGAGTTTTGAACACTGCAGAATGTTCCTTTTTTTGGTGGAGGGGCCAAAATCAAGGCCTCACACATGCTAAGCACACGCTGAGCTGTGACCTCCTTAGATAATGATCTAAATGTAATATTTTCATTCTTACTCGTTTATTAGCTCCTGTTACCAGGCTTGGATGGAAGGGAAATGAAACTTCTGGAAATTAATCCTTCAAGAATCCTCTACCACATATTCTTAGTATATACTTTCAAGAGTCAAAAATGGCCTCTGGATTTCTATTTCTGAAGCCCTGGGAGTTGCTACGTGAATACGGTACTGGCTCACATTGTGCATACTACCTTAGAATGATTCAGGTAAACTCAAGTTGCTAAGTGTCTTTAGGAGCCTCACATCTCTTGTTATTAGAGAACATAGACAATACTATGTGAATAATTTCTGACATTATAATTAGTCTAAACTGATGGCACCTCCATCCTTTCAATTGCTCCAGCCAAAATTTTGGAGTTTTCTACGGGAAGTGGTATTTCTTAAGAGGGGAGGTCCTGGGAATTAAACCCAGGGCATTGCACATGCTAAGCACGTACTCTACCACTGAGCTACATTTCTAGTCCTTTTTTATTTTATTCTATTTATTTTTTATTTTTTTGAGACAGGTTCTCACTATTGTAGTTCAGGCTGGCCTTCAAATCACTATGAAGCCCAAGCTGGCCTTGAACTCACAGCGATCCTCCTGTCTCAGCCTCCCAAGTGCTGGGATTGCAGGCATGAGCCACCACACCCAGTTAGTTTATTTTTATTTTTGAGACAGATCTGGCTAAATTGCCCAGGCTGGGCTCAAACTTGACATCCTCCTGCCTCAGTCACCTGAGTAGCTGGGATAACAAGCTTGTGCTACTAAGACCCGCCAGAAGGTATTTTTGCCTTCCCTGGGTCACCACTTCTATGGCCACCAGGAGTGAGGTCTCAAATTATGCCTTGCTCTCTTCTCCGATCCTACCTGGTCCTTTCAGTCTATTTTCCCTCCTGCAGCCAGAGTTTCCTTTCTGAATTGAGTTGGATCAAGTCCCTACCCTGTTCAGAGCCCTGCGTGGCCCACCTCACTCTGGGTAGAACTGAAGTGCGACGAGGACCATGTGCCACACACTGAGCCCCTCCCTCCCTGTCTCCCCACACATCGCCATGCTCTCCTCTGGCTACGTTGCTCCTTGTCCTCACATGTTCTGGGCACACTTTCTCCTTCAGACACTGCCTTGGCCCACTGGGCTCTTCCTGCATCTTTACTCTGACCTCACCTGCCCAGGCGGACCTGTCCAGAACACTCCTATTTAGGGTGCCCTGGAGCATCGACTCCCCCCCCCACAACACAGCCAGGCCTCTTATCTTACTGTCCTTTTTCTCTTTCCAGAACACTTGCCACCTTCTAGCCCAGGGCCTCATGCATGCTGGGCAAGTACCTCACTACTGAGCTATATCCCACTGCCCAGCTTCCCCAAGAACTTGCCTATTAATTACAGCCTGTTCCTAAGAAACCGTCTACAATACTCCTTGTACCAACAAACAGGTACTGAGCATCTTCTACGTGCTTGCCACCCAGATAGGAATAAACTGTGCACGCAACTCCTGTGGCTTGTGCTGGGGTAGAATACAGAGACAGGATGCTGTGACGGGGAAGAGCTCTGGGCAGAGGGCGCTATGGGACAGCCGCAAGGGTGGCTGTGTGCAAATTTTTGGAGGTTAGGGATGCCTTCTTGATGATGGGCCTCCTCAAGTGGGACTGCAACTAGGCACACGGTGTGGGCGGGGCATGGATGGGATGCTCTAGCAGAGGACACGGGGGTCTGGCACCTCGAGGTGAAGCATGTTGTGGAGAGTCAGAAGCCTGTGAGAAGCTCAGAATGACTCCCAAGCCGTCCACAGGGAAATGGGTGGTGATAACTTGGCCGTGTCTTCTACAGCCGGGCTGCTGCATTGGATCCCTGCAGTGACCTGATGGTCTAGAGCTGCGCATCGGAGACAGGAGGCCCAGCTGCACGTGGCTCGAGAGCACCTGAGACACGTGTGGCTGAGGAACTAAGCTTCTCATTTCATTAAAATTTCTAAGGTTTTAATTTAATGAGCCGTATGTGTCAGTGGCGATCATATCGGACAATATGGTTCCAGACCCTAAAAGCCTAACTTAATCCAAAATCAAAGTTTTTCTTCAAAATCACAATTTTGTTCATTAATGCAATTTCATCTGCTCCTGCATCCTTTGCCAGATCAACTGGCAGGAAGGCAAATGGGTGAGTCTTGCCTCCTTCCCAGGGTAATGGAGGTGTTAATGAACAGTGTAAAGAGGACCAGTAACAGAGGCGTGCGGTTAACATTTTTGTAATTATCAATGGTAAACCCAATGCACATAATTGTTTTCATTTCATAATCACTTTTTGAAACACACATTGTCGCTCCTGAGTAAAAAAACTAAGTGTAAATATGCACCAGTAGTGGGAACGAACACTTGCTTCTCGAGAGGGGTAAGTGAGGATCAGATATCAGGCTTGGAGGACAGTGTCATTCTGCTGTTTGATTTCACTTGAGCACACACTATCATGAAAAATAAATAAGAAAAAAAAGGCATGGCATCTGTTGTCAGTGGCTGTTACAGACTTAAGGAAACTGGATGTCTACTGGCTACAGGACCAGCTAAGCAACTCTGAAGTCTCCAAGATTTACTTGAATGCGTTTACTGTAAGTGAGATTTAGAGAGCTAGCTCTTTCCCAGAGGCAAAGCTTCCTAACTATTGTCTGGAGATGCACTAGGAGCCTCCCTTCCCTGGAGGTCATTAAAAAGTGTACCCCGTGCAAAATAAGCCCCGAGTTGTGACACGTTTGAAGTGTTTGAAGTGTAAGTGGAGAAGGAGGGTCGGGTTACAGCAATGAAAATGTGGTCACAAAGGAGAAAGAGTCAGGTCTGAGTCTGCTGGGTGACTCCAGCCATGTGGGAACGGATGTCCCATCCAGCTGACAAAGTCTTCCAGCTGGCTTGGCCAGGGCTGGGCACCTTCCTGCAGCAGAGAGGCTGCTGCCCTGTCAGGTTATCTGCTCCAGGCTAGCGATAAGGGCATCCTCTAAGGATATCAGGTTTCCTTTGTTCTGTCTTCGAGTGAGTAAGTAACTTTCTCCCCTTCATTTGCATTTCCAAGTGAGTCTTCCCCTGGGAAGAGACAATGATAACTGTCGCTAGGAGCGTCTGCCATGGAGATGAGAACATTCACACTTGGCCCCAGTGAGTTTGGATGGAAAAAGCCTTTGTCTTTGCGCATGTGGAATGAACACAGGCCTGAGATGAGCGACCTCGACTTCCATTCCCTGCTTCCCTGTCATCCGTGTGCGAACTTGACCTTGACCTTGACCTTGTAGCTTCACCTCTGAGCTGCAACTCTGTCCTGTGGAAAATGCAGATGATACAACTTCACAGAGCTTGTGTGAAAATTGAGAAAGATGTAGGCAAAGCACTTGAGGTGATGTCGCCTGGCAGAATCTTGATCAATGGTGCATCAGAGTCCTGCTGGGAAGCTGAGAGAGCCGTTCACACCTACTGGGGTTCACTCTGCAGGCCATGAACTTCCGGCCTTGGCCTCCCCAGAGAGTCAGTCTGCTGGCTGCCTGCTGAGTTTTATTTGGATTTGTGAACATCAGATAAAGCTCTGAAGACAGGCGCCTCAGGGTCCTGGCCTTGTTATCGCTGAGTGAAGGATGTGTCCTCCTTGAGCCTCAAGACTCCTTGTCTGTTAAATGATAGAGATTTGGGCCAGATGTCCCTCACTGCACAGAACACTCCAGACAGATAGTAGAACCAGATGATTTCGAAGCTCTTTATGAACCCAAGATCTTTGTACTGATCGACATCCCCAACATTTGTTTTTTTAACTTTTTGAGACAGTCTCGCTAAGTCGCTGAATTTTGCCCAGGCTGGGCTTGAGCTTTTGATCCTCCTGCCTCAGCCTCCTAGATTGTGCCACCACACCCAGGTCCTTCTCATGGTTCTTCATGCTGCTCCTGCCTAATTCTGGAACACAACAGGGGGAGGAACAGAAGGTCCTTGCTGACGGATGATAAATGGATCCTTGCTCACTATAGAGGGCTGGATGTGTCTGTGTCAGTCCTGACGCGCACTTAGTGGGTTTGTCAGCCAGGACTCCGGGGTGAGAAAAAGAACAACGTCCCAAACCACAGAAAAGGAAAAGACGCGAGTAATGGCAGAGGGAGCAGCATCAACTCAAAGCCACCGAATGGATGACCCTGGTCCACATACTTGTCTTCTGGATCCTGTTTGCCGGGTGCTGACTTCGGCCTCCTGCATACGCTGCCAGCCTCTGGTGGCGGCTGCAGTGAGTGTCCTGGGTGGGGGGAAAAGAAGAAGGGGGCTGGGGATTTAGCTCAGTGGTAGAGCACTCGCTTAGCCACACAAGGTCCCGAGTTCAATCCCCAGCACTCCCTCCCCCAAAAGAAAAGTAAAAGAGCTTTGCCCTTAAAGGAAAACATCCTGTTGCATTGAGCAAAATTTTTATAACTAAGATTTCATCTCAGAAATACAAATAGTACAGGATCATAAGGAAAGGACTAAATTTTGTCTTCCTTATTCACAGGTCACTTAGTAAGGGCTCAGAATGGCACAATCCAGACCTCTTTGCCAAAAAAGGATAAACAATCAGAACCTTTACAAAGAAAAAAGAGTCACCGAGATGCTACTGCAATCACCGAGGTGTGCTGGTTCCGTGACAAGGGGAGAGGGTGGAAGACGGCCATGAAGGGGCTGAAAAATAAAGGCCATTTCTTCTCCCCAAGCCAGTCATGATTGAGACCATGAGTGTCAGAAACTCTCTGCCTGGCCTGAGTCCCAGCTTCTCCTGCATGAACACAGACAATGACCTAAAGCTTGTTTTTAGCTTCTGCACCTGTGATGTAAGGACATTCACATGACCTTTCTCCTGGGTCATTTTGAGGATTATGTCAGCTAGTAGAGATTCAGAGCGGCCTGGCCAATAGCACTCAGGAAGGCCGGCCATCGTTCAGGAGAGGCAGCAGATGAGATGACACAACAGCCATCACCAGGATGGACACAAGAGTTGAGTTGCAAAGCTCTGTTTTGAACACGCGTGGGCATTGTAGGTGAGAAGAGATAAAAGCTTTTGTCTTTAAATCAAGAAGAAAAGGTTGGGGCTGAGGGTGAGGCGTGTGGATCAGTGGTAGAGCATTTAGGCCTAGCATGCATGAGTGCTGGGGTTCTAGTTCCAACACCACAAAGAAAAGAAAAAGTTGAATCATGTAGAGAGAGAATAACAAATTTTACCCTTTCATCCTTCTTCCTTCTGTTTTAGTTTACTCCCATCAACATGAAAGCGTGATGTAAATTTTTCCCCAGGAAAGGGGGCACAAGGTTGGAAGGGTCCCGATTGTTCCTGCCTTTGTTTGTACCACAGCTACATGCCATAGATGCCATCTCCATTCTGTCTAGAGCCTTTTCCAGCCGGGCTCTGGCTTCATGGAGACAACTATTACCAAGATCCCTGGGGATCTTCATGTGGGCTATCTGTGCTACAGTTTGGATCTTAAATATCCCTCAAAGCCCCATGTGTTAAAGGCTTGGTTGCCAGCCTGTAGTGCTGCTGGGAGGTAGTAGGACCTTTAGGAGATATGGCTTAATGGGAGGAGGTTAGGGCATTGGGGACATGCTCAGTGTCCCCCAAAGCCCCATGGTTTCCTATCCATGACACTACTGGGAGGTGGTAGGACCTTTAGAGGTGTGGCCTAATGGGAGAAAGTTAGGTCATTGCGGACACACCCTTAAAGGAGATACTGGACCCTGGCCTCTTCCTGTCTCTCTTTGCTTCCCACTTCTCTCTTCTTTCACAGCCTGCTTCCCACCATAATGCTCTGTCTCATCACAGGCCCAAAGGCAGTGGGGCCAAGCAAACATGGATTTAAAACTCTGAAACAATAAGCCAACATAGAACGCTCCTCTTTAGAGGATGATTGCCTCAGCTGTGTTGTCCCAGCGACAGAATGCTGACTCAAACAATCTGAGACTCCATTCTCAATCCTCCTCTTTCTGGATCTACCTGTAACTCTCAGCACAGTAGATCACCACTGCTTCCTCTCACATTGTCTTCATTTGGCCGCAGAGTTGCTGTGTGCCCCGTGCAGTTCAAGCCCGACATGATCAAAATGAAACCCTTGCTCTTTATCCCAAAACTCACTTTTCACACTACTTCTCATTGCAGTAAGTGACAACTCCATCTTTTAGTTGCCACTATGGACCAAAGTATGTCTTCCTTTAAAAAATTTCTATGTCAAAATCCTAGTACCCTGCTCTCCCCAATGCGTATTGGGGATAGGGCCTTTAAAGAGGTGATTAAGGTTAAATGAGGTCTTGGAAAGACCTTGATCTGATAGAAATACTGTCCTTGTAAAATAGGAAGGGACACTAGAGCTGTCTTTCCTCATGTAAGGACACAGCAAGATGCTGGCTGTTTGCAAGTCAGAAAGATAGTCCTCACTGGAAGTAGACCCTCGTGGCACCTTGGTGCTGGACTTCTAGTCTCTAGAACAGTTTGAAATAATGTTCTGCTGTGAAATCATCCAGTTAATGGCATTTTGCTGTGACATCCCAAACTAATACCATCCCTCGGGTTCCAAATCTAGCATCATCTTTGACTCCTCCTTTTCTTTCACATCCTACATTCAGTCTCAGCAAATCCTGTCGAGCCTATCTTCCGAATGCACCCAGATTTTATCTGCTACTCACCATCATGATGCAGGCCGCTGTGATCTTTCTTGAATTATGGCAGTAATCATCCAGCTCACCTGGCTTTAGTCTGTGCCACTCTCATGGCCAGTCTGTTCTCAAAACAGCAGCCAGAGCGGTGATTTCAGTGCTAAAACAGATTGTGTGTCTTTTCTGTGCTGAAACACCTCTGACTGGCTTCCTGTCTTGGTCAGAGAAAAGTCATTGTCTTTATGCTGCAGCCTTCAGGGGCTCCTACAGTCTATCTATACTTCTTTCCCTTCCGTGTTCCCACTGCCCCCACCTGCTGGACTCATCTTCCCTCCTTCTGCTGTTGTCACCCATCTTCCAGAGGTGCCCTGTACAGATGTGCGCATGTCTGTGTCTCCCACTTCAAAGTCCTGGCTCAAATGTCACCCTCTGGGTGACGCCATCCTAGCAGTGGCCCCCCTTCCCTGCTTTGTGTTTTTCCATAGCTCCCCTGCTTTCACCACTACATATGGCCTCCCTGTGTGCTTGCTAACTGGCACCTGCCACCGGAATAGGAAAACAGGGTACAGCTCAGGGGTGGAGGGCTTGCCTAGCACATATGAGGCCCTGGCTTCCATCCCAACACCAAACAAACAAAAGAAACACAGGTTCTGGGGCCAGGGGTTGCTGTCATTCCCAGCCCTCACCTCACCCCCTGGCCAAGAACAGGGTCTGCCACGCAGGCACCCTATAAGGATGCCTTGCATGATGAATGAATATTTCTTTACATTTATTCAGCAAGCAAGATCTTTCGGAATGAAATTTTCTTTAGTATTGCTTCACATAACCGTTTTTAAGTCAAGAATGTTACTTTTTTTTTTTTCTCATGGTACCGGGGATTGAACCCAGGGAGCACTTGAGCTACATCTCAGCCCTTCTTATTTTGAGGCACATATGATCTCCTTAAGTGGCCCATGCTGGCCTTGAATTTGCAATGCTCCTGCCTCAGCCCCCATGTAGCTGGGATTCCAGGGCTGAGCCACCACGTCCAGCTGAGACTTTACTATTAAAATGAGAATCTCTTTGAAATAGCCTCACAGCTGTTTGAATCCAGGCAGTCTGAACCACAGGGTCACTGTGTAGCAGCACAATCCTCAATTGCAGGGATAATTTTTCCAAGGAAAGGAACCATTTTGAATGCTGTATTTATGAGCCTGACTGCAGTCTCTTAGAAAATAAAGGTTGGAATATTCAGGGGTTGCTCTTAAAGATAAATTAGATGGGACACAGCTTCCTTCGGAAAAACCTCAACTTTTACCTGGTGATTGAAAAAGCATCCGTAGGAACACGGGAACCTTCAATTCCTCTGGGGCTGCAGTGTCCTTTGGAGAAAAAGTATGTGGGATTCTGACAGTCTCAGGTGGCTCCTTAGACTTGCACATAGAAGAAGCAAAATTACCCAGAAAAGCAGCAGTGTGATGTCTTCCCAGTGCCCCATGTGTCCAGCTGCAAGCGAGTCCCTGGGATGCCTGTCTCGAGGCTCCTTCATCTCTTTGCCAGCTCCACCCCGAGCCCCAGGAGGGACCCCGACAGCTCTCCAGCTGCAGCCAAGAACTGTTATTGGAACACCATGTTCTGACATTTTTGCTTCAGAATCTCCCCTCCAGGAAAAGCCTTCCACAAAACAAATCGAAAATGCTCTAAGGTCACAAAAAATATGCTGATGAAGAGGAAGGAGCGGCAAGGGCTGTCGGTCAAGGACCAGCAGCGGCCAGTCCAGCTGGGGTCTGCCAGTCCAGCTGGAGTCTGCCTGGCAGCTTTGGCATCTGAGACCCGACAATACGGTGTGCTGTGTGCGAGCTCTCACGCTGTGTAGTAGACAGCTGGTTGTGGAGAGCTGAGTTTTGAGAGTTTGGCTCCTGGCAGCCTTTGGCTACCAGGTCAGATCAGTCCTGGTTCCCTTCAGTGAGTCTCTCTGGGTGTCTGTGTTCGCATCTAAGAACCTTCTGAAACAGACTGCTAAGTAACAAGTGATTTTGACCTTTAATGGCAGAAGAAGAGGAAGGGAAAATATAATCAGCCCTCCTAGATCATCTCTGAATATGGTTCTCCAAGGCCTGAGTTGCTTTCTGGACTCTGCCATAGAACCCTGGGTGGTGATAAATGATTCGTAAATGTCTTTCAGTATATCACTTAATTTTGTCACCATGGTACACGTGCCTGGTTTAAAATATGCAAACAGGACTTCACCAAACATAGCCCGGCCTTGTTCCACCTCTGCTGCCACCTGCCTGTCCTTTCCTCTCCGGGTCAGAGTTAACACTCAGATGTAACATTTCCCTGGGTTCCATCTGCAGATCAATTCCAAAGTTCTAAAACAAATACACAGTGTTTGTTATGTAAATGCCAGGGCCTAAGAGCTTTTGATTCTAACTCTCTAGGGGTATGTCCACAAGCGATCACGAAACACTTTGGCAAAGCCTGAGCAGTTACATTGCAGCCATCCCCCTTGGGGCAGGAGTCTACGCAGGCAGGGGCAGAGCGCATCGTGCCCAGACTCTTCCTTCGGCACTTACCTCTGTGGCTGCACACCAGGCCGGTGAGGCTCAACATGGAGGTTGAGCAATTACTCGGAGTGTAATTATCATCTGTGTCTCGCTTGGTGCCTGGCGATAAAAATCAGGGAGGAACACTTCACAGCTTCCCCACGCTTGGGTCTTCAGAGGCCCGTTAGAGACTTCAGCTCTGGACAGGAGGTCTGCCCGCAATAGAAATAAACTTTGGTTTAGTTGTCAATGCCTCATCCAGTGTGAGCAGCAAAAAACTGCAGAAAGACAGAAAAAGCACTTTTTAAAAAGATGTAGAAATCCTTTGCAGCAAATGGTGGCCTTCAAGGACCCACACTCAGGGGACAGCACAGAAAATTCCACAAAGCAGGGACTGTCTGCCTGGCAGTCTCAAAAGACTGTGGACTCAAACGGACTGAGGTCTGGTTCTTGGTTTTGTCCCTCCTGAGCTATTGGCTCTCAACATAATCTCTGTAAGTCGACTTCCTGTGGTAGAAAGGTACCTACTTTATGGTTCTTGTGGGATAAGGAAGCTAACACATCACCATGCTCTGGTGCATAATAGGAATTAAATAGACGACTGTCCCTTCTTCTCTCCTCCTCTCTCTTCTGGTCCTGCTGCTGGTGGATTTGCACATTCTTTAATCTAGTCGATCCTGTTTCCCACATGGCCAGGTCAACAGCTGCAGGCTGCCCTTGTCTTCTAATACACTATTTTTCAATTACAGTTTCTGGAAAGAATTCCAGCTGTCTCTCCATTCTGCTTTTTGTGGCTGAAATTTTTGACTTTGAAGATATTTTACCTTTCCAAGATAGGCTAAAAATAACATTTCCCTTTTTCTTTTCTTGATGTGCATAGTGAGAATATTTAGATACACGCATCAGTCTTATGGGTGTAAGCTTAGTGAGTTAGAGGGAAATCGAGGTGATAAATATTCTGATGTTTTATGATTATTTTATATGATGCCAGAGTTCACGTGTCCTGGTTCTACATGAGGTTTAATGCTTGTGTGTGCATTTACTGTTAGGATGAACTTCTTTGGTCAAGTTTTTAAAGGTATCATGTAAGCAAACCTTCACGTGATTCTTCCAGTTCTTATTGAATGTGCATCCATAGAAATAATAGAAACAATGTGACTATTTCATGTTTTAAAAGTACACACACATGTGTGTGAGCATGTGCATCTGTGTATGTGTGTACGTGTACATGGATTTCCACTTGCAAAGGCGAAAGGGACCAAGAGATAGAGGGAGGGAAGTGGGAGGAAGAGGAAGGGGTAGTAAAAAGAATTAAGATGTGTTAATTATATGGTGTACCAATTCTCCATGATGAATGTAATCATTACGTACTGCAAACATGTACTGATAACATGTACTGATAAAAATAAATTTTAAAATGAAGCCTAACGACGAGAATAAATAAAAGAAACAAAGGGACATGACAGATCGGTATTAACGTGGACAAAAAGCACCCTGCAGTGTGCCACCGTCACAAAACAATCTGTGCACCCAAAACTAGTGAGCAGGGACTATGCTGTTTTGCTTTTTGTGTCACTTGACATATTAAAATTCCGTGGCTGTTTTACAAACTCACAGAGACACTCAGGAAACGTTCATGGCATCATCAACCCTCTTTGTTGTAATAATTAAGTGCAAAATAACATCCAGTTACTCAGAGTTCAGATACTCAAGCGTTAGGTTAGTCTGGCTTTTTGGGTAAGTTTCCTTTTATAACAATAATTACAAGACTCTTTTTTCCTCAATGAAATTTTTCTTTAGAAGAGCTCTAGATTTACAGAACTATGAGGATGTAGTGCAGCTGGTACCCAGTTTCCTCTATTATTAACGTCTTCTGTTAGGATAGGACACTTACTACGAATGATGAATAATATTGATACGTTGTTATTAACTAAAGTCCATATTTTATTCAGATTCTTATGCATTTATTTATTCTTGTAGTGCTGGGGATGGAACTCAGGGCCCCTGAGCATGGACTCACCACTGAGCTAGCCCCCAGTCCCTGATCCCCTTACTTCTCTGTTCAGGAAGTCATCAGGATCCCATATTATTAGGCCTGTTGTCTCCTTAGGCTCCTCCTGGCTGTGACGGTTTCTCCCACTTTCTTTATTTTTCACGACCTTGATGGTTTTGAGAAGGACTGGTCGGGTGCTCTGTGGAATTCTCCCCTATTGGGATTTGTGTTTTCTCATAATTAGGCTGAAGTTGTGGGCTTGGGGAGGAAGGTAAGTGACAGTCTCCTTACTTCGTGTCAAAAGGACAAACTGTCAGTGTGAATTACCATTGTTGATGCAGACTCGACCCTCTGTCTTTGGGCATCACATACCAGGTTTCTTCTCTGTGAAGATCCCCCCTCCCTCTCCATCCTCCTTTTATTCTTATCTGAAGAAAATCAACCCTCTTCTCATTAAATACATTCACATCATTTTCTTCCTACCCGTGAACATTTATAAAGTTGAAGTTTCCTTCTGGATTTAAAAAAGCTGTCTTTGAAAATCCCTAAATATGTTTTCTTTTTTGAGACAAGTTCTCACCATGTAGCCCAGGCTGGCCTTGAATTCGTGATCTCCTGCCTCAGCCTCCTGAATGCTGGGCTTACAGGTGTGCACTTCTGTCTCGGCTAGGATAATATCGTTTAAATCCTGGTAGCATGTCTGTTATCTTCTATATTAGGTTTGGTGGGAGGTAGTGGTCATATTTTGATAGGTATACAGTTCAAAAAAATTCTCGCCAGGCGTAGTAGGGCTTGCCTGTAAATCCAGCACTCAGGAGACTGAGGCAGGAGGATTGCTGTGAGTTTGAGGTTGGCCTGGGCTACATAGTGAGACCCTGTCTCAAAAAAAAAAAAAAGTTGTGAACATAAATAATCAGCAATAATAGAAGGCATTCCTGTGTATCTTTGAAGTTATATTTATCATAGTTTTTCTCTCTATTCTCTGAGTAAGTTCTCTCATATTTAAAAAAAATTCTCTGCATTCATCAAAATAAGTTATGTAAGTAGCCCTCTGCATTCTGCTACATTGAATTTATCTGTGGTTAATAGCTGCCAAAGAGTTGCCATATCTTTCTCTTATCTGCTGGTCACCCTCTCTCTCTGCACCTCGACAGAGTCCTGCGAATAAGGCCAAGTCGGATGTTAAAACCGACGGGCAGGTGGTTGGGAAGTGACGGGTGACTGCAGGCGGCCTGGGCCAGGTTCAGTTGTGGGGTAAGCAGAAAGGGGTTCATTGCTGGGACTGGAGGCCGGAACACTGGGAGGACAGGTAGAGCAGACGGGGCTGAGCTCCTGAGGCCACAATCCAGCAGCAGGTGCCAGCGGGGCATCAGCAAGCTGCTATGTGACTGGGAAGCCACTGTGCACCCGCCTCGCTACCCATTGAGCCCCTGTCCAAATGAGAACCCTGCCTGGCTGCTTGGGAGTCTGTGCAACGTCCCTTCCTAATCCAGCTTTGAGCAGAAGAGCTCATTTGAATAAGACTCGAGTACAGACAGGGAGCCGATCCCCAGTATCCGCCACACCACACAACCTTAGCCACAGAGCTCCTCCAATGGGCAAGTGGAGAACAGGATTTCCTGGGACCATGACAGGAGGGGCTGAAGGGGCCAGAGTCAAGCTTGATAAGCACCAGGTTGGGGCTGGGAGGAAAAGTGAGCCACAGAGCCTAAGTCTAGTCATGAGGGAGGGTGCGGCACTGAAGGGAGATGGAGCCTGCGCGAACCATGCTGTAGGTATCTCAGCCAAGTGAAGGGAGACGAGTTTTCCTTTCCACATCTGCATGGTTAATTTGTAATGGCTTCCTGGAGTGCTAAATGAAGAACTTCCTAGGTTCCATGTTATTAGGCACAGGTTGGAGGGGCTTGAATGTGAAGTGTTCTCCATCTTTTTTATGATGTCCCCAGACATAGGGGATGAGAATACAGTTTGTAATCCTCAAGCTCCCTGCCTGTGTGGAAGAATGTGGAGAGTGGGGTGGCCAAGTGAACAGAGAGGCAGAGGCATCCAGGGATGATGAGAGAGAGAGCCACTCTTGAAGGGAAGAAAGTGGAGCCTCTGCAGGATGTCTGTACATTTGACCTTTACGAGGAGCACATGAAATATAACAGGCAACTCTTCATCTTATAGCCAACAAGTCAAGGCACTTCCTTTTTGGCAATAAGACAACTGAACTATTTATTTATTCAAGCACAAAAAAGGGGGAGTGGTAATTGACTTACATAATGGAAGTATCCAGTCTGACTTGATTCATCGTCTCAGATGACTTCAGCAAATGCTGCAGCAGCCCTGTTGGCTTCCCTCATGAGCTCCAGATGGCAGCAAGATGGCTGCCAGCAGCTCGCTCTCCCATGAGCACCCAGGGGGCCTCAGACTCTGGGGCAAGGAGTACAAAATTCTGCACACACCAATGTTACTTTTGGGTCCAATTAAAGGGATAATCTGAATTACAAATTTCTTTTGACATCTGCACAAAATGACTAAGACTAAGGGAGTCTAGAAGTAGTTCTATGAATTGGTTAAAAATCATCAGTAAGGACAATTTGTAACTATTTCCAAATTGTTGTGTAAGGCTTGTAAACTTGTTCTCTAAATTGCACAAACATCCCACTATCAACCTTATTTTCACTTTAAATTCTTTCTTTCCCCTCATTTCTCCTCATTTATTCTGTCTTCCACTCCTTTATCATATGACCACAATTTATAAAAGTAATGTACAATGCCATATTCTAATATGTGCTAGGGTAGCACATAACCAAACTATGGAGATGTAGAAAGAAAAACATGAAGTCTTCCCTTCCAAACATTTTTTCTCGCAAATATATATATTTTTTTGACCTGTTGTTTATATTAATCCAGTAAGGGAAAGAATACCTTTTTTTTTTTTTTTTTTTTAAAAATTAGGCTTACTTTAATGTTTTTCTTCTTACACACAGATGCACATACACATACGTATGTGTAATACAACTTTTAAAATTTTAAATTTAAACCTTTTTTATTAAAAGAGAAACAATTGTTAATTAATTACCAGTGGTGCCCAATATTCTTCACGCATAAGATTGCTGTAGCTCACTTCACCAAATAACGTGTTAGCTCAGTTACTGAAGAGATTTTGTATTTCTCGAGGACATTCTCATTGCCACCTGCTCTAATACCTGCCTCCTAATAAAATGTTTATTACTTTAACACTTTCAATGATTCAAATTTGATAAAAAAAAAGTCTCAAAAAAAAAAGTTGTCTCTAGAATTACATTTTAAAGAAGGCTCCAGAGTACAAGCGATGATGTAATGTCACAGTCTGGAGTCATTTTATCTGTTTTCTATAAAAGATTCTGAGCACATTTCCAAAGTCCTGCGAATGTGAAACAGCACAGAGTTTAAGCTTTTGAAAACATTTGAAAGGGTCTATTTAGATCACAAACATGGCCGAGCCCCTTCCCACCGCCGTCTTGCTTTACATCCTTCTTCAGTTCGCATCCTGTCCTGAGTCCTCCCCACCGGAAGTCAACCCTTCAGAGCCCCCGGGCTGGGGTGCAGCTCAGGGCTGGGGGCGAGTGCTCATTAGCACACAGAGGCCCTGGGTTTCATCTCCAACACTGCAAAAAGGAAAAAAAAAAAAAGAGAACATTTTGAGAGTTTGAGGAATAGTTACCTCCCCATATAAGTTGATCTGATACCTTATTTTAAAATGTGTTTGCACTCAGTATATTTTGCTAGGAAAAGGCTCCTGTAATCACTGTTCTGTCCACCTTGCAGTCCATCTAGCAGGCTGAGGCGAGTGTCACCTTGCCTCATAACTGCTTACCTCGCCCTCCTGCCAGGAACCCCTTCTCAGTTTCTGACACCTGTCTAGAGTCAGCCAGTCACTTCTGACAAGGGACAAAGTGACCAATGGCCATCAGAAGCCTCCATCATGGAATCTCTTTTCACTCTGGGTCCATTTTAAAATATTTGTGTTAAAGAAAATGCAAAAGAAGACACAGGTATACATAATGCAAGGGAAGAATCAAGTTGTTTTGCTTAAAGAAAAAGACTGGAAAAATGGCAATAAATTCATATGTTCTTCTGAAAGTTTCAAGAATATACTTCATCATATTTCTTTTCCCTTTCCCCACACAGATATTCCAACAGTTTCTTTAAGGGTCTCGTTTTCCGTTTGATAGTCTACAAAAAGTCAAGATTCTTGAGTACAGTTTTCCTAATGGACTATTTTATTATTACTATATTATTATTATTATTTTAAACTAAGCTGCTGTGGTTTGGATCTTCAATGTCCCTCAAAGGCCCATATGCTATGGCTTGGTCCCCAGCCCATGGAGCTACTGGGAGGAGGTGGAGCCTATACGAGGTGGGACCTGGTGGCAGGAAGTTAGATCATGGCAGTCTGCCCTTGAAGGACGAATAGAGCCCTGAGATACTTCCTTCCTCTCCTTCCTGGCCACCCCCATTGCTCCCGCCATGAAGTGCTGTTCCATCACCACGGACCTGAGCCACAGGACCCAGCCACCTCAGACTGAAACTTCTGGAGACATGAGCCCAAACCAGCCTTCTTCCTTCTATAGTGATTATCTCGTGGTGACAGAGAGCCGATAATACAGCAGCTTCCTCGTATCAATATCAGATCATGCATGTGTTTCGGGTGAAAAACTGTGTTGCCATAGGAGTCTGGGTTTCTGTCAGCGTCTCCCTGGTTTTGAAAATGGAAGAGTCGAGTCCCGTGGTTGTCCCTCTGTTGGCTCGCTGGCGTTGTGAGAGCTGGGAAGAGGCGCAGGGGACATGGCTGCCTGGGTGGGTCAGAGGCCTGGGGCCTGGGGAGGCGCTCGCCTGACTCTGCGTCCACATGACAGCAGCGGACACCAGGAAGGACCGCCTGTCAATGAGAGGCGTTGTGCGTGGGAGTGTGGCAGCCGACACCAGGGGAGGGGACGTGACTTCAAGGCAAATAAGAGGCTAGCGCCTTGGTGGCCAGAGCACCTGTCACAGCACAAAGTCCCACCACGCATCACACTAGTGACGGGGCTGGGGCAAGGCCAGGCGCTCACCGTGAAGTCAAGGCCTCCCTCCTGGCTTTGGCACATCCCTGAGAGGCCCCTCAGTGTTCCGCCCAGGCTGTCTCATCCCGTGTATTACAGCCAGCCTTCTCCCGGGACAGGATCACATCCAGGCCGCCCCACAGACGCTGCCTCACATGGAACAGTCTCTTCTTTAGTGCCCTCTCAGCGACCTGGCAGGGTGGTCCCCTCCTTGCTCCCTCCTCCCTCCCTCCGTCTCCAGGGCACCGGTGTTCCCACATCTGCTCGGCCTGTTCCCAGCTCAGGCCCTGGCAGCTTCTCGTCTCATGGCTTCCTCCACTACCAGGTGATTTTACCTGCCCCTAATGTCAGTGGCACCCTGTCAGGGTCCGAGCATGACCTCGGGTCCCTTCGTCAAGCTGAGGCTGTCACAAAGAGCTGCCTCCTCCACACTCCACCTGGATGGCTTGTGGACGTTTCCATCTAACCGTCCCACCTCTGACACCCTGCGCCTCTCCCTTCAGCCTGGCTCTGCTCCCTGCAGACCTCTGATGCCTCGTGCTGCCGGGGAGAGGCAGCTCTGAACTTCTTCCTTTCCCTTTTACCACTTCATTAACTGCCTAGCTGTACCCGCTTCCCACACACACGTCACAGCCATCCGCTCCACGGCCACAGCCACCCCCTGCATCCCAGGAGCCATCTCTAGCCCGGACTCGGGATCAGCTTCCTGCCTGGGCTCCTGCCTGGCCTCTCCCCCAGCCCAGTCCCTCCATTCCACAAGGCAGCGTGAGAAACCACGTAGGAAACAACTCTAACCATGCCAAGCTCCTTGAACCTTCACAGATCTCCATCACCCATGAATACCAAACCCTTCACTTGTCGATCAAGGCCCTCACATGCTGTCTCCCTTCAAGCCACTCGCCCTGGGACCCCCCCCGCCTCCTTCTGGTTCCCCAACACCCCCCACACCTCAGGGCCTTTGCACAGCCCACTCCTTGTATCTAGGCCTCTTCCTCACACTGTGTGGCCAAGTCTTGCTGGTCTTTCAAGTCTTCGTCTAAATGTCTCTCATTCGCCCTGTCTAGTCTCTCAGCACACTCTTTACTCCTTCATGAGTTTCTGTCACATTTTGCAGTCCTGTATTTGTTCGTGCAATTATTTGTTTGTGTAAAGTCAGTTTCCCTCATTGCTCTGCAGGGTTGTGCACACTCTTGTTTACTGATTCGTTTAGCAAACTTTGGATTCCCCATTATAAGTAAATGAGCGGGGTGCGTGGTTCAGAAGGGGGGCTGGGAGCAGAGGCTGGAGGAGCTCCGGGGACAGGATGGGGCAGCACCTGGCAGGGCCACTCGAGGAATCTCGCTGCAAGTCGCCATTCTCGTCAGCACCATCATACACCGAGTCCCTTGATTATAAAGTGCCGAGGGCGGGTCACCTTGCCCCTTAGCAGATGCACCTTTGATAGCTGGCGTCTGTATACCGCTTTCTACACATTTGAGATGCGGTGTCCCTGGTGCTGGTCCTGGAGTGGGAACCAAAGTCAGAATGAGCCGGGGCAGAGTGGCGGGACCCGACCGAGCGGAGTGCCCCCCCCCCCCCC